>KN726256.1:0-28970 GCA_000816745.1 Ancylostoma duodenale
ATCATAATTGCTGCAAGAATATTGCAATCCATGATGCGATGAAGAAAGATTTGACTGATAACGACACCAAGGATGGAAGCATTGAGTAGATGCAGCGCCAATTAATATTATTTTTGAGGCAAAAAGGATTCTGCAGTCCATAAATTATCTGATGAACCATAAAATGCCCTTTCAGATGAATGTCGCATGCATCCAGAATTAAGAACACAGCTGCATGATTTTAACCAAAAACCATAGACCTTCCAGAACGAGCTATACGACGCATTGAGCGTCGGGATTCATTTCGCTCGAGATCTCGAAAACACTCCGAAAGCGCTAGAATATGCCAGAACTCTTGTGCAAATAGAAAGGTAAGATGGTTGTCCGACATTCTGAGCGAGACTGACGCTTTCATCAACAAGCATTCTCACTTTAGATTGTGCGAGAATCCCGAAGCAGCGAGGTCCAATTTCAATTACAGTCTTGATGTTTCGCTCGCAGAGGCTTTGGAAAGGCCACATTTGTGTTGTGCTAGGACAGCTGTTGGTCGAGTTTCTCACCTGTTTTTTTTTCTCACCTATTCAATGAAAAGAGCACTTATTTAACGATTCAATGTGTTGTACAGAGTGGTTTTGATTTGATACGTGTACAGTACAGTACACGTATCTACAAAGAACTAGCCAACCATGAAGCCCGATAGTTCTGCTACAGTAACCCTGAAGCAATCCTGTCTAGATTATCAGACTGAGACTAAGAAGAGTGGCTATGTTTGTGCTAAACAACGGCCGGTGGACTGCGTAACAGCTTTGCTCTTAGTGCCTTAATTCTAGCAGTCAGATGTGGTCTCTCTTCATAGCAACGGTCGACCAGTCATTCAAATACACATGTGTTCCGATTCGCCTCCAGCGTGTTCCGCACCTGTCCGTTTCGCAGGGCCTAGTGCTGACGTAAGTTTTCAACAAAACCGATAGTTGCCAAGCTAGCCGAAGGCGAGTTGGAGCACCTGTCGCTTGTGTCCTAGTTGCGCTTGCTCTGTAGCGATATAATATGGTGTGTCTCTACTGAAATACTTCACTTTCACAAGAAAATACATGAAACTCAAAGGCGGGGTCCCTTTCACGTGTTGGAGGTATCAACATATCCTAGACCTAAATTTCGTAGTTTTATGTTCAATGCACGTGAGATTAGTAGTCAGTTTATTTAAACGGCCAACGTTTGGAAGCTATCTCCTTCTTCAGGGCCTGAAATGGGTTGAACATAAAGCAATATGAAATTCAGGTCATGCTCAGATTCATAAACAGCCGATCCTGGAAGATATCCTCGACCTTCTCGTCATGTTGATCCCAGTAATGTACATCAACACGCACAAAAACGATGAAAGATGCGTTTTTGATGAGATCAAAGGATCTGCTCTTTAAGCCGGGAGGCATATCGCTCCTAGCTGTGCTGGGTACCTGTCACAGCTACAGCGTTGGTCGAGTCTGGCAGTGTTCAAACAAAAAGATCAACGGCTTCACACGTTAATTCTTCACAGCGAACTATTACGGACCCGTCCCAGAAGAAGGGTTTAAGGTAAGGATCGTTTGGAGACAATTTATGTAAACCGCTGCAATGAGCGCGTCGAGAAGATGCAGAATCTGCTATGACCTCAACCATGAAAGTGAGGTGAGACCCGCCTTCAAGCTATCAAGGTCCGTCATACATGCCTTCGCTGCCTTCGCTGGTCCACTGCGTTAGACGCATCTCGACATGCGGAGTTTCGTGGACACCTTTCGTATTTTATCCCTCCTAAATACCTGATTGGGCATTGAGAGACACCCAGATGTTGAAATAGATTCAGTATTTCTCAATTTTTTTGGAGTGGAAAGAAGAAAAAAATGCACAAAAAAATACATGACAATTTCAGAAGAAAAGTTGGCTTAGTAAACTACTCACAGGAACAGAATATTAGACGAGATAGAGAGATTTCCTTATCTTACACTGGAGAGCACAATTCTGTGTTGAACGGTTCAGATTTCATATGTGTTTATCCTTAGATAGTGAGATATAAGCGATCACCAACAGATGATCACCAGCAAACACACAAAGTGATAAATTTTACATTAACAGACGAATTTTATAGTAATGAGGACGCACTCCTAGTCATTATTTCCTACAATTAAGAGCAACTAAATAATGTGTTTATCAGGCATACCTCCAAAATTCCAATGATATTGTAACATTTTTCCAGAGTCCTCTCTGATTCCCCAGTCCCAGGTAAAGAGGGCTAATGGTAATGACTAATGCATTTCAACTTGTGTCGCACAATCCAATTTCCTTTCTTTGCTGAACAGTTCCCTATGCAGCAATAACCTAGTGCTTTGTCCTCTCCAGATTGGATGGGATCAGGATGAATTCGTTGAAGCGGACAACTTGCTGGACGTTCTAAAACAACTCTACTGCCGTACAATCACACTTTTTGCCGATTTTGCATCTGCTTGCCCAGAACTGGCACTGCTAGAAGATAAGGACAAGGGAAGCGGTTCTACTAATTCTGATTAACAAAACTCCTGCAGCTGTTTTCATTCCAGCTTGCAGTTTGCAGTACGAACTTCTGTGGTGTTGTTCTTCTTACGCTAATGTACAATGGTTACCTCACCAACTGTGACGGAATGCTCTTTCCTCATGGGTTCAAATACTCGCTATCGAAAAGAAAGGATGAACACGAGTTAGTCATGTCAGCCGCTGCATTCCTGATGTGTAAGGACTCATAGGGCATTCTTTTCATATTTCTGATTTCCAGCTTTAATGAATTCCTGCAAAGTTTGACTGATTACCTGCATCGTCACGTGGTTAGAGTATTTCGAGAAACGCAAATCACTTTGGAGGAATACTCCTTCCTGAAAACAGTTATTCTGTTTTCCGGAGGTACGTTGATTACATCTATTATACATATGTATTTAGTGCTTGTTAGCTTAGGAGCGGACTATTGCAGTGTTGCCGCTGACAGACGCTGGAAACGAAGTCGTGCTTCGAGCGCGGCGAAAATATGCTGCACTTTTGTCCGAATACATCGCAACAACTCGACAGGATCTCACCTCGGATGAACAACTGGAGAGACTAACGCTGCTATTCAGCACCATTCCTCACATGCTGGTTCGTTCCTTCTTCTCTTTGAGAAGTGCTTTACAACTCTTAGATCAGGCACTAAGACATATGTATTCCTGCTGAACCTGTAGTTGCGGGTGCCATCGAGGTGCAAATTAGGCCTAATCAGTACATAATCTGGAAAACTTTCTAGGAAAAAATTCATGGGTAATATGGTCCTAAAAAGTCTCTGGTTTGTCTATACTCGCCTTATATTTTGTCTATCCTCGCTTTATTGGGAAATTCTTGATATCTTCATTTGAAATTGCTCCATATGTGAGCGTTGAGGTTAACCAGTGGTCGGGTTTGCCCAAATACAGCCTTTTTTGGAAGCGACGCTTCTCGACATGGCGACCACAGCAGTGGGCAATGGCCGGGAGACCTGTTGTGTGAGCAGACATCTCACAAGGAACTCCCCTTATTTCTTGTCATGAACACCTGAAAAGTAATTGTCGAAATTGAGGTGATGTGCCCACTGAATTGGAGGAGCTGTAAGTTCCAGAACTTTTGAAATCTATTGCAAAACATGATCACATTTCCATCAGAGGCGCCGTGACACATGAACGACATATATACTTCAGAGAAGAAGTTAAAGTAGTGGAAATCACACGAATCCACAACAACATTTCAGTTACAGTAATCCACGTCCTTTAAACTGGAGTGGGAGCGCGGTACCGTCGCTGCCTGGGGAAGACTGTGTTCTCATTGCGAAGAGCCGTCTCCTTAGCAAGCACTTCGTTGAATTTTGTGCAGCATTGTTCGCTGAGAGTCAAGAAACTGATTATTTGTATGGTTTTGTGCGTTGTGAAGACGCAGAACATGTTTGTTCGATTCAAGCTCTATAGCAGTTGAACATTGTGCATACTGCGAACTTTGTACTTCTTCTGCCCTTCAAATTTAGTATAAAATCCCACGTTCTTTTTCACTTAAGTCTTTACGATTACTTCTCCTTGATGAAACGGACCCATTTTCGCTGATTGAATAAAAGTCGGTACGAATGGAGAAGAGAACCAAGGTGATAATCTAACCCTTACTCCAAAATGTGACCGGAGATTTGTATACGGTAGTATATGCATGGAGAACATTCGAGTATCTCTTGCTTTTCACTGTATTGTAGGTGAACTACAAACTAATTGTTTTTCAAAAAGGAATATACATATTAGTTGGTGTTTGATTGAACTCCTTCTCTATGTCACTGCAGGGTGTGCCTTGACTTGTGTCTTGACTTTAAACACGACATAAGGTATATTTACTGGCGCAGTAAGGTGGCACCATGCACGTAGTCTACAGCAACACGAGTATTAGATTTGGCACACGTCGTCTTTTATTTTTGGAAAGCCCCATGTTCCATGGTGTGTACGTGCTCGCTGTGGCTCGACGGTGATCTTCGCGTTCCAAGGCTTTTCTAGCATTCAACGCAGCAGGCCCAGACGGTTGCGCAATTTATCTAGTGATCTGATCCTAAATCTCAACTGAACATGGCGATTCAAATTCAGATTGATGCTGTGAGGGAGTTTGCTCTCACCAAATATTCTGTTCACATGGCAGGATGACGTTCCATGAGGAGGTGCTAGGGCTTACTGCTCCAAAACAGTGAGATTTAGCTCATTTGAATGAATAGAGAGAAGTTCACTGGTTGCCATCCATTTCCTTGATGCCCTCTACAGGTACTGCCATTTTGGTGTTAATACTATTAATGTACTACTATAAACGCATCCTTCATCAAGATAATATTAATTGTAAGTAATCAGCAACAACCACTGCAAATTCGTTGACGACCATGAAAGGCTGATAGGAAATAAACTGGAAATCCTCTGAAAAATCATTCCAAGAAGCTTGTACCAAAAGCTATGGCGCATCCTGTACCTTAACCACTTATCAATTAGATCAATTTCATCAATTAGTGAAAAAATCTGGCCATATGACATATGACTGATTAGTCAAAGAAATAAGAACTTTTCTAGTATTACTTCAATGTGCACGTCGTGCCCCAAACATAGCGAAGTGCGGAAACCGCAATCAAAAACTAAACAGCAGTTGTTAGAGTTCGTTACCGTCGAGTATTTCTTCAAGATTTTCCGTAGGAACCAAACTTGAGCCTTTTCGTTTCCAAGAAAAGAAGAGTTAGCATTATAGAATGTCAACAAAGACGCTCAAAAGAACCTAAACACACTATAGAAGGTACCTTGGAATTCTGTGTGAGAACGTGACAGCCGTGTTCAGCTATAGAGTCAGCTACTTGTGCAAGTAATCATTCATTTGAACCTTAACAAACAATATTCCACAAAATGAACTGTCATGAAAGGTACAGTCCTGCGAAGTGAGAACGCCAACTGCTTTATGCAACGAGAATACCGCGCTCCTACTCCAGTTTAAAGGACGCGGATTACTGTAACCGAAATCGCTGTTGTGGATTCGTGTGATTTCTACTACTTTAACTTCTTTGATTCTGCGATGCAGCGCGTTCTAGATCACAGGAGTCTACTGTTGGTATGGTGGGACATTGTTCACCAAGAAATCATCAAAAACCCGGTCTAATGGTCATGGAAGAGAATTCAAATGAGGATGAGGATGTGAAATTCACCTAATGTTTTCATCACTTTTATGCGGGCTTGTACAAAAAGCAAAGAGAGCAGCGTATGATGAATCGTTTTCTTTTATGGGCAATAAAACCCAGGTTCACCTCTGGCCAATTGCTGTGAACAAGCAGGGGTACCTCTCGGCGTTGTAAAGCACAATGCGCTGTGCAGGCCACTATTCATACGCAGCAACCTCAGAAACCAATTTGTTCATTAAGTCCAAAAATTCAAAGCCAAAATTACATAGCAGTTCTATGTATATCATGGCTAATTTTTGCATGGTTACATTTGTAGTGAAGGGAAAAGAGAAGATATTCAGCATTGTCACTTGCATAATAACGAGAAGAAAACCTCAGTCTTAAGAACCGAAATTTCAGCATGCTTCCGAGTATGACCATGCTTACTGTGGCAAGATGGTGATAACGAACATGGGGAACCTTTCTGGGACTCTGTCATACGATCTGCACATACGCAAATTTTAGGAATTGAGTTACTGTATTTCCATATTATTCAAAAAATTACGAATAGTAAGTTCCGCAATGTATGTTTGATCGTAAGACGTCACCTGAGTAGGCTCACACGGAGGTGTCATTTGAGTAGGTTTCTAGCAGTTCCCTCCCGATGTATTTTAAGACAAATAAACGTTTTGTTTTGTTCGATACTTAGCATTGTTTTTTACCTAACTCAACTGAGGAAAACAGCGAAGCAAAAGAGTGTGAAAGCGGAGGAAAATATCGTGCGATAAGACTACTCTTCTGTGCGCGAGTGAAAATTGTTGAAGATCAGAGGAGTAAACGTTTGCGTGAATTCGTGGACATGGAAAATGGCCTTTGTACAATCCAAATTCAAATTCAACGGATTTATCCTATCTGCAAAATGTGGAACATGTGCTTCATTTACGAAAAGACTGAAATTCAATGTTTCTGCCGATAGGGGCTATTTTCATGTTTTATGAGTTTTTACGGTTTTTTGAGGCTTTAATGAAATTCAATAATAGGACGAGCTCCTTGCAATTGATGGCCTACTCAGAGCACTAGAAGTCACCCACACGGGTAATTTTCCCTTATTTTGGAGATGCTGAACATGTAATTTCTTTCAAAATTTGGTGAAGCTTTGCCCAGTACGGTTATTTGATACCAGGGAATTTCGTTTCAACCACACAGACAAACGTGGCAGACGAAGTAAGCGCGTTATTATAGGTCATGATATGACGCTGCTAGCTAATTTGTCCGAGTAAAAATGCAACGTAGAGAATGAGTGGCCACAATCCGAACCGTTCGGGGTGTGGCAGAGTGAAAATGAAGTGATGGCATGACTCAAACTGTTCGAACTGTGGCCTCTCATTCTCTATTTTACATTTTCACGACAAATTAGTTGGCAGCGTCATATATGTATGAAATGTATGAAATACACTTCAGATTCGCCATCAATGCACCAAATATGCGTTTGCTGCCGAAATTTTTGAGAATAATAGGCTAAAAGTTCTGGGCTGGTTCGCCAAGGAAACGTAAATTGTCGCGAATGTGTTCAATGGCTTATGACCTTATGAGCAGTACATATACTTGCATCCAAATGGATGACTTGGTTTTCTATGCATTTTTTTTATTCGATTTATAACCTAACATTTTTAGGAGAAGACGGAGAAGCAATACTAGTAATTCTCCATTTTCGTTGCTACGAAATAAATCCTGTTTTTGCTCACAAGTTAAACGCAACTGCGTTTCACTCACATGCGCTCATTGCTGAAATGGCAAAAAAGTTGTCGCAGGAAACTTCTCCGAATTACGGTTCAATAAATAAATTCTACAGGTAATTAGTGGAGAAGGGTCGATCTATCTAATTGAGGTATACATCTGAGAAGTTCATGAGTATACTCACTCCAACACACATAGACCCTAACAGATAGGAAATGCTTGGTGGATGAATCGACAAACGTGTGACTGCACGACATTTATTGAAGCTACGGACCAGGACATAGTTCTCGGAATTGTCAACTGATCTAAGACCACATCTGTACATATCACATTAGTTATCCTGATTTCATGCCTCTACACTAATTAATTAGTTAATTTCGTCAATGCAGCAAAGACAGACAGCTGTAGAGAGGAAGGTATTGTGCGATTAATTGACAGGAAAAACTATAGAAGGAGAAATCATAAAAAGGCATTTTGCTGCTAACGCTATGCAGCGCGCCGTTATGCGGCCCCCCAAAAATTTGAGAACCAGCAAACCTACAGGCGGAGGCTAGCTGGCTATAACCCTCAGAGTAACGATTACCTGAAGCGCTCCAAAATGTTTCAGTCTCGCATATGGGTAATCAGACAGGTATAAACCAGCATCAGTGCTTACACCTACATCAGTTGCATTTGTATGGAATTTCAAACGAGAATGCAGAAAAGGGCACTTTTTAGAAATAAAAAGCTCTGAAATACCTATTTCTTTACTGTTTTATCACTAACTAGCTCCCGTACCCGCCTCCGCTCGGGTGCTTCACTGCTCCGGCTATCTCACACTCTTGAGACCAATTGCTAAGGCCGATAAATTCGATAAAATGTCCATAATTTCGGTGATCAGCATATTAGCGAAGCTCAAGTAACCCTCTTCCACCGACATTTAAGCGAAAAGTCAGCAAAATTACTTCGATGACACTGAATCTATGTATTCCTGCAAAATGATTGCCATATTCATATTCAGTGTATTGAGGAACTCTAGTAGACATATCTTCACTGCCCACGGGGTGGAAAAGCTCAAAATCAATAAAATCGATAAATCACTATTTCGTGCAAAACGGTTATCATATTCGTGTTCAGCGTACAGGGAAACCATAATAAACATGTTCTTGTCTGTCCCCGAGCGAAAATGGAAAAAAAATCGATAAAACCAATAAATCGATATCTCGTGCAAAGCGGTTGCCATATTCGTGTCCGGCGTATTCAGAAATCCCAGTAGACATGTCTTCACCGTCCCACTGGCTAGAGAGGCGAAAAATCAATAAAATCGATAAATCGATGTTTCATGCAAAATGGTTATCATATTCGTGTTCAGCGTGTTGAGAAACTTCAGTAGGGATGTCCCCACCGACCGCTGCACAAAAATAACGAAAAACCAATAAATCGATATAATCGATGAATCAATCAATAGTTCTTAGCGGAAGGTAGCCTATAACCTCCGCCGGCCCTTGAAAGGTCCATGTGCAGAATTTGGTCCGGATCGGTTCATCCTCCGCGATTTCTATTCATTACATACAAACACACAAACACACACATAATTACATACAAACTTTGACTTTTATATATACAGATTCCTACATTGTCTTGTTACTTCTATCTAATTGACATTGTCCTGGGAACTGTTTAGCTGATTTTCAGCTGATTTAAGACCACGTCGGTATCACATTAGCTATCTTAGTCTCATGCTTGCACATCGTTTCTATTCACACCTGAATTTCAACGGAGAGGTACAGGAAAGTGTGTCTTTTAGAAACAGAAAGCACTAAAAGACTTACTGCTCTACTTTTTCGTTACTAACCCCTACATTTCCTTGTTACTTCAATCTTGGTATCATAAAACATACAAAGACGGCATACCCGCCTTCGCTCGAGTGTTTCACTACCCAGACTATTGCTATAATTTTGTTAAAAATGCTCATAGCTCTGGTGATCAGCATATTAGCAAAGTGACCCTTTTCCACCGACCCGTAGGCGAAAGCTCACGAGGGAAGGATACTTGGTCAGTGTGGCCGTTCATAGCGTCGTGTACACCGTCTTATGCAGCTTGCGATACTGATCGCGGATCCGTTTTCGAAATTTTCTAAATTGCTGTTTGTGATGAGTTACGCTCGTTTTTGGCCCTCACCGTAGTAGCGGTAGTGGCGGGATATCCTTCATTCGTCATTCTCATTGTGAGTAATTCTCATAGTTCGACCATTTTTTAACTGTTCCTCGGTAGGGTTCAACCCGAAAATGCCTCCATGAGGAGTGGGAGACTCAGCTATCCGCCACGAACCCACCTTGTACACTAAATGCAGTGCTTGAACATAAGAACCAAAAGTGGGCATAACTCATCACAGGGAGCAATTTAGGAAATTTCAAAAACGGATTTGAGATCAGCGTCGCAAGATGCATAAGAGAGTATACAACACGCTATGAATGGCCATACTGACCAAGTATACTTCCCTTGTCAGCAAAGTCACTTCGATGACAATGAATTGATGTACTCCCGCAGAATGATTGTCATATTCATATTGAGCGTATTGAGAAACCGTAGACATGTCTTCACCGCCCCGTGGAGGTAGAATAGCGGAAAATCACTAGAATCTACTGACCAATATTTCATCGATAAAACGGCAAAACGGTCATTATATTCGTCTTCAGCGTTCAGGGCAATCACCGTAGACACGTTCCTGCCCGTGCCGAGCGAAAATGGAAAAAATCGATAAGCTCAATGGATCGATATTTCGTGCAAAATCATTGTCATATTCGTGTTCAGCATACTGGGGAACTCCAGTGGATATGTCTTTGCCTGTCCCCGAGCGAAAACAGAAAAAATCTATAAAATCAATAAATCGGTACCGTCGTTTAAATTCGTTGTCTTATTCGTGTTCGGCATATTTTAGAACCTCAGTAGACATGTCCTTGCGACCCCCTGAGCAAAAATAGCGAAAAATCGATATAATCGATTAGCCAGTCGATAGTTTAGGGTGGAATGGAGCCTATAACCTTCGCGGGCACTTGACGGACCTGCATGCAAAACTTGATTCGGATCGGCTCGTCGTTCGCGAATTCTATTCGAAACATACATATAGGGAACTCCAAATGGACGCAGACAAGGGTTGGGACCGCGGCGCGGCTTTCTTGGACAGAGTCATGGGCGCTGTGCATGCTGAGCGCCTGCGTCTCCGCCCAAGAGAACCGCGCCGCGGTAGCGACCCTTGTCTGCTTACGTTTGGAGTTTGGAGTTTCCTGTACAAACACATAAACAAACACTTTCAGTTTTACATATACTGAAGATGGAAGCGCAATGCAATCTTTAATGCATTACATACATATTGAACATCAACATATTAAAGATCGGGATGTAAAAGGGGCACTAACGTCGCTCGTCTTTTTGAAACAGAAAAAAATGCGCCCCGTACACAAAGGGCAAAATTTCGCGGAAACTTTGCATAGGTAGATTATTTGAGGTGCTGAGCGCAAATATCGTACTGATTTTGTACCATAACCCCAGTTTTGTAGGGTTACGGTAGATACACGGCAAGGACGGTATCTCACAGAATCATCTCAAATTTGCACAGAGCGCTTATTTGAGGTGCTGAGCACAAATATCCTATCCGTCTTGTACTGTAACCCCATTTTCGCAGGAATACGGTGGGTACAATTGGGAGAAAAAGCCGATTTTGGGTAGAAAACGGAAGTGTCACGCAAAATAGTGTTGATAATCATGATCAGCCCCTAGAACAAGCCTTCCACGCAAAATTTGAGAGGATTATGTGAAATACTGCATCTACCGTGTACCTACCGCAACCCTATAAAAATGGGGTTACGATACAAAATGAATGCGATACTCGTGTTCAGCACCTCAAATAACTTACCTATACAAAGTTTCAGCGAATTTTTTCTTGAAAATTTCGGGGCCTCCTAATGTGGAAGAGGGTCCAGGCGCGCCCACCGGAGTCATGGCGCGCATCGTTCTACTCACCTCATCCAGGGTTGAATACCTCAACTCCGCCAGCTGACATCAAAACCGCAGAGCATTTGCCCCGCCAAATCGTTCTCTAGAGAGACAAACGCAGGAATTTCTGACGAAAGCACAATGGGTGCCTTTAGCCTACACTCAGTTCGCTCTCGAGACTTTTTTTCATAAATAGAGCTTGCCAATGGACTTACAACTAAGAGATAAAGAGTCTTGCCCAATTGGTGAAGGATGCTCTTTTGCATTTGCTTTGCTTGCTTTAACATGAACAGTTCAGCAGCGACAAAATCCAGGTCTCACATCGAAGTAGTTCTTCTCCACACATTAGTTGCCCTTGCCGGATTTCTGTGATGCACTCACTAACACACTTCGGATTTGATCGTGCCACCGAGATGCTTCCACGTGATGTGTAAATGCGCTAGAGTACGTGAAGCCGATCTTCTTGCAGCTATTTTTGTCAATTACAAAGAAAAGATAGACGAGAGGCACAACATCGCTAATGTATAGCCGATGTGTTCACGAATGTTATTTCCAACGTCATGTACTATATACGAATTAATTTTCTTGATTGATCCTAGCCGCTTAAGATTCGGATAAATTCGCAGTTGACGTGATTATGTGGGCTCACGCAGTGCGCATTCCCATATGTCAGTTAGCGGCAGAACGTCCTCTAATAGTTTCCTGTGCTCAGAGGCTGTTCCAACATTTGACTTCTTTAACCAACTTTGGTAGTTGCTGTTTGAAGCATTGAAATTCTATTTCATGATGCCAACGTTAGTTGGAGTTCATTAACACTCGCAAATCATTTAAGGCTCTTGCATTATTTCCAAAAGAGCAATGGATCCGGTACAGGATGGGAGTGATTGTGTCTGCCAAATCTGTGGCTCACCTGGCGCCCAGATTCACTATCGGGCAATGGCTTGCGGGTAGGTGCTATTCTTCGAACCGAATGAAGTATTCAAATAAAAAGTTCGATTTCGTATTCATTTGGAGTTCGGCTATTCGAAAGAAGTCTGAATTCAGAATTCGATTGTTCGAAAAAATGAAAAATCGAATAAATTCGGTTTCCGATCTTTCAAAAAAAAATCCTAATTATAATAGGTATCCTCCGATCCAAAGTTATCAGCGCATTGCATGTGCGACTCAGTTGCACTCTGCCCGAGAAGCGCGGCGGGACCCGAACGAAGAAGCATGATCAAAGTGAGCGTGGCGAAAAGGTTCAGTCCCAACTACCATCCGCCATCTATCTTGAAACAAACTGTAGACCTCCATACTAAGGTGGAAATGATGGCGCTCCTAGCTCTGGGCATTGAGGAGTGAGGCTCGTCGGAAATGAAGCCATAAATTATTTTTCTGCTAAATATATTCCATTCTTCAATAATAATTTACCTTTTCAGGAGCTGCAAAGTTTTCTTCGTCAGAGCGATTAAAAGACCTGTTCCATTTGTATGCGATAACAATGGAATGTGCGTTGTGAACAAAGGTGCGAAAATCCATTGAGTGGATATTGAAACAGGCTCGTACTTAGCATTTTAGAAACAAGAACTGGTTGTAAAGCATGTCGTTTCATGCGTTGTCTTCAAGCACATATGACGGAGAAAGGTACGTTTCGACCTACGGCTTTGATGAAGGTAAAGCATGGGTTCACAGTCAAAGTGCCTGAACTAAAACTTTCTCTCGATATAATACATGTGCGGAATTTCTCTCATTACAATTAGCTCTGCTCGACTTTCCGTCGAAACTGAAGAGATGGACGAAAGAGCTACCCTATTCCAGTATGCACTACGGTGTTACGGTTCGAAATAAAATAAATAAATTTCGAGCTCCTGCAGGAAAGACCGTACAACGCCTTGAGATAAGAACGTAACTTGCGATAAGTTGAAATACTCGTGACAAGGAAAGCAGATTCTTACTGAGCCTGTCATGGCGAAGCTAATTGTTTATTCTACTGAATGCATTCTACTTTAATCTGTTTGTTTATTCATCTATTTATTTGAACCTCATGACATGAAAATCAAATTTGAAGAAATGGAAACCCTGAACGTTAACAAGCATTACACTTATCCTTCAGAAAAACTTTCGCAATCTCGCATAAAGGTGGATCATGAAGTTCTTTCCAACTCACAAAAGGGGAGGGAATTCTTTAACAAGATCCTTTTTTCCATGGACCAAACACTCCTCACGAGTTTAGGTATGCCGTGGCTTGGATCGTCAAATTAATCCATTGCGCACAGATAGGTAGGTAAGGAACCGTGTTGGTATGGATTGGGAACATGAAGCAATGTGGTTTGTCAAGGAGTGAGGTTTCCTCCTAACACGACTAACCACCAATCCCTCAGACTTTTCACAGAAAATGGATTCATTCTCGCGGCTGAGAAGCAGATGGCTCACTGACAGAAGATAGGGAAACTGGAACACTCAAACTCGAAATTTTGTGATCCCCAAGAAATTGCCTCGCCTTGGTGTTTAGAAAAGAATGGCCAAATTAAAGAATTTCTTTACATATCTTATACCATACTACATATTCTTAACATATCTTCAAGGAAGTTTTTGTGTCTGAATCCATTTTGGAAATTTTTCTAATGGCCTGATAGAGGGTTCTGGTTCTGACACCTTTGTATTGCAGATGTAGGACGACTGAAGAAGAAATCAACGAGCAGCAGCAGCAACGCAGTTGTGCCCTACTTATCTGCTGCCGAAATTGAAGTCAAATTGGTAAAATAAGGCTGTTTCCGATCACTAACGTGGAATCTTGGTGATCTTCAAGAAACCCCCTCGTAAGATTTGTAGGTATCAAAATTTACGCACTACTGACCGACCGCTCTTACAGCTCTATAGAAGGCATTGGTACATTGTTCAGCTACAAGTTGGGAGTTTTTCAAGATTTCTGGCTTGCATGACTGGATGAAAGATTTTATTTAAAAAGCCTAATCACACTGATGAGAGATCTTCCAGAACGAGCTATACGACGCATTAAGCGTCGGAATTCACTTCGTTCGAGATCTTGAAAACGCTCCGAAAGCTTTAGACTATGCTAGAACTCTTGTACAGATAGAAAGGTAAAATGGTTATTTGACATTCTCGGGGAGATGGACACTATTCATTAAAAAGTAGCTCACTTTAGACTATGTGAGAATCCCGAAGCGACAAGGTCCAATTTCGACTACACTCTTGATGTTTCGCTCGCCGATGCACTGGAAAGGCCACAATTGTGTTGTGCTAGGACTGCTGTTGGTTGAACTTTATCTTGTCGCTCACCTATCCAGTGAAAGAAGTGCTTACCTTAGCGTTCAATGCATTGGACAAAGTGATCTCGGTTCGATTATGCTACAGTATATGTATCTATGCTCTGCTACAGTAAACCTAAAAAGATCTTATCTAGGATATCGGACTGATATTAAGAAGAGCGGGCCAAATGCTAAAGAAGTTAACGGCTAGCGCATTTTAGCTTGTATACCACAATTCAATCTCATTTTGTTTCATTTTTTTCAATTTCCTCTCTCGTGTAAATGCATACGTAGCAATAGCTTTGTAGTTGTCTTCTTCAGATTGGGTGGAATCAGGATGAATTCGTTGAAGCGGATAACTTACTGGACATTCTGAAACAGATCTACTGCCGTACAGTCACACTTTTCGCCGATTTTGCATCTGCCTGCCCAGAATTGATGCTGCTAGAAGCTAAAGATAAGGAAAGAACTTTTTCGTTTTTCTAATTGAAGGAACTATGGTAATATTTTCATTTTAGCTTGCAGTTTGTAGTACAAACTACTGCGGCGTCATTCTTTTTACACAAATGTACAATGCTTACCTTACCAACTGCGACGGGATGCTCTTTCCCCACGGATTTAAATACACACTGTCGAAAACAAAGGATGAACACGAGTTAGTCACGTGAGCCGTTCTAGTCCTGTAGTGGGATTCATGAACGCGCGCAGTAAATCAAATTACTACGCACAGCTCCGGGATGGCCGAGCTTCCCATGCAAAAATAGTTGATTTTTTTTCTAGAACCTTGTCACAGCGAGGATGCTGAGGGTAGTAGGATGTAGTTTCAGGAAACTCGTAAATCCTTGATTCTCAGAGGGACGATAATCTTCCAGCGAAGGTTGCTGAAATCCACTACAGGTCTTGAAGGTCTGAGAGCGAATCTTAATTTAATACTGCTAGCTTTCAGTTTTAATGAATTCCTTCAAAATTTGATCGATTACCTACATCGTCATGTGGTTAGAGTTTTTCGAGAGGTGCAAATCACTTTGGAAGAATACTCCTTCTTGAAAACGCTCATTCTGTTCTCTGGAGGTTTGTTGATCGCACCCATGCAAGGCTTTTTTGGCTCAAGAAGGTACATCTAGTGGAATGTATTGCAGTGATGCCACTGACAGACGCTGGAAATGAAGTTGTGCTTCGAGCGCGGCGAAAATATACGGCCCTTTTGTCCGAATACATTGCAATAACTCGACCGGATCTCACTTCGGATGAACAGATGGACAGACTATCGCTGCTATTCAGCACTATTCCTCACATGATGGTTTGTATCCTCTGCGCTTTGACGATCGTAGAGTGCTTGTACAACTTTCAGCTTAGAAGATAAGACATATTCCTGCTGAACCTGTCGGACCACTGATACACAGACGACTTCTTGCAAAACGTAGTTAACAGGGTGGTCGCCCTCTTGCCTTTCGTGCCCGGCAGGCCACGATAATGGAGCAATGTGGATTTGCTGTCCATGTTGTCACTTTTTTCTTTGATATAGAAGCAAAGACGTTTTCTAAAAAGCTTTCCACGCAACATCCAGCTCAACATTGGCCAAATTGAAGCCCCGTGTTTTTGAGGCTAATATTGCTGAAATGACGGGGTTGTCATTCGAACTGTTGTTCAACTGCTGTTGGTTCGCTATTGGACTGCTATGCACTTCTCTAAAAAGGCCGGATATCAGTTCAACACTCACCGAATAGCAACCCAACAGAAGCTTCAATGGCAGGAGGCTTCAATTCGGCGAATGTCTGAGGCCGCCTTCAGTGGCTACTCTGCGTAATGACACAGTAGAAGGAAGAACGAAAAAATATGTGCAAAGATATAATTTGCACTGTAAAAAACCACTGATTTCTGAGAAACTGCGTCCTCAGAGGCTAAAAACCGGAATTTCAGCATGCTTCCGAGTATGACAATGCTTACTGTGGAAAGATGGTGATGATGAACATGGGCAACCTCTCCGGGACTCTGTCATACGATCTGCACATACGCAAATTTTGAGAAAAAAATTACAATTCATATTACCTATGAATATTGCGAGTATGAAACTCAGCAATGTATCTTCGAGCATAGAACCACTGACAGTGTCACTTGTGTCGCAGTAGGCTCGTGACAATTCTCGCATAATGTGTTATGGGACGAATAAACATTTGGTGTCGTTTGATGTTTGGCATTGTTCAGATTTAATATGTCTCTTAGCTAGTTTGCAAACAGGGAAAAAAGCAAATGATCTTGCAGCTGTGGGGCCTCACCCTATGAGTATGCTATATACTTTATTCGTTCGGATAAGCGGACTGTAACGGATACGCCCATGTTGCTACCATGTTGCTAGGATGTTCTGCCATCCAATAAAACTTATCCGCCATCATGTGAAGGGTGCGTGAGTATTGACCGCCTGTAAAGAGTACATAGTACTGCAGCGCGCATAAAATGATGTTAGAACCATGTAATTTCTACAGCACTGTAAGGAAAAAGGCCGTGAAGCTCCGAATCAGTGGTTTTTTGTGACATTAATAGTGCGCGAGTATCAGACAATCAGAAGTTGCAAATTTTACATATTTGCTCTTTCTGAAGCTACCAACACAACGAAAAATGTAACTATTGGGTTGTTCGGGAAGTAATTGGGATTTTTGAGCGTTGCAAAAGAACATTTATTTTCTCATGATGAAAGAACATTAATCAATGATATATTTCCTATTTTGTTTGATTACCTTTTGCCATCTTTCTGGTAATTTCAAAATTCTTCTCTCGTAGAACTTCTGGTCTTTTTCAGCAAAAAACTGGGCTACATAGGATTTGATATCCTTTTTTTTTTCGGGAAAACTTTTCCCATTCAAGTAGTGCTGCAACAATCGAAATAAGTGGTACTCAGATGGCGCAGGATCAGGGCTATACGGTGGATTCTACAACAATTCCCAACCACGCTCCAGTAATTTTGTCCTAGTCGCTAAATATTTATGCGGTATAGCATTGTTTTGGTGGAACACCACTGCTTTGGGACCAGAAAAGTCTGATATATTTTGAAAAATTTCCAAGGAACCAGAACGTCAATTCGGACCTCTACTGTCGACGACTGGTGAAATTGCATGAATCAATCCTTAAAAACCGACCAGATTTGGCGATTTGCAAAGGAGTGGCCTTCCACCAAGGCTATGCTGGATCGCATACATCTTTGGCGTCTCGGTTAAAACCATTGGTGCTTGGCTGTTGCATCCACCATACAGCTCTGATCTTGCGCCATCTAATCACCACTTATTTCGATCCTTGCAGAAATATATGAATGGGGAACCTTTACCGAAGATGAGTATGTCACATCCCATGTAGCACAGGTTTTTTGATTTCTTCTTTTGAAAAAGAACAGAACTTCTGTGAGAGAGGATTTATGAAATTAGCAGAAAGATGGCAAAGGGTAGTCGAATAAAATAGAAAATATATCATTGATTAATGTTTTTTCATTACGAGAAAATAAAATTTTTCTTGCAACGCCTAAAAATCCGAATTACTTTCCGAACAACCCAATAGTTACAGTAAGTTTTGAACTCATTACATGATGGTGGGGGGATGTGAGCTCCAAATCATCGTGGTCAATATGTACTGCTGGAATATCCTTTCTGGATCAAACTGTAGTCCTCGTCATCTTCCAACAGCTGAGTCAACTGAGAGCAGCTTCGATCAAAGCCTGAGACGAACATGATGGTCGCACATACTTGCACCGCACAGCCTCTGAGAGATGAATGCGGACCAAATGAGCAACATCACAATGTCTGAAAAAAGTGAAGCGAATTATTTAAAAAGAACAGATTTGATGGTTACAGAGTTTTCGTCCTAGTGATATGTTTGGAAAGAAGCCAAACAATCTTCCTCACTGTTATAATGCCATTAAATAAGCAGGCAGATAAAACTAGTATTGTCTGAATCTTTAGACTTTTCGAACTCATTTTTCCTCCGGCTCTCGAATGATTATAAAATCGTAGTAACAGCCGAAAATATGTATTTCATTGTGAGAGAAAGTGGGCCAGGTAGACGAAGGAGCTATTGGTCGGTTAGCAGATGCTTCCTCGTAATCTGTTATAAACTTCATCCTCGTATTAATTTCAATAGTTAATTACTACCTTTGCCTCGGCGACACCTTTCCTTTGTGTGATGTCATTTAATAACCGATAGTGGACGGACAAGGAACTCCTTTACATGGTCTCATTGGTCGCAGGTGACGTGAGCGCGTCTCCGCCTCTCTTCAGCAGGTACAACCACCGCGCTCGACATCCAATTAGAAATGCATCGGCAGCGGCTTTCAAATGACTGGTAAGTCTGATAGTCGCGAGTTCTCGCTAACACTTTTGCATTCAATTACAGAGCGTTTAACTCATTGTCAGCACCATTTCACTTTTCCTCGAATCACAACTCTGATAAATATAGAACTCTTGTGAATTCCTCTTCCGTTTCAAGAATGATGTTTTCGCGATTAGCTGAACAGCTAAGCTTTAGAGTAGCAGGTGGAAAATGCCTTGAAATATCTGTTTTGTCGATACGGAACAGAGATGACTACAGCTCTATCGCTCAAATCCTAGACGTTCCATGGCCGTGAAAAAGATTTTTGATGTTCCATCACGTGGATTCAATGTTCATGTAACAAAAGCTCCAATAACTCCTATTTCAAAAACACTGTCGGGAATGACTTCTCTATCAATGTGTGATGAGAGCTCCTGTGTTAGTGCTTTATTATAATTCCAGTTAGCTTTCTTCGCTTAGCGACTTCCTCAGACCTTAACGAATACAACACAGAAAGAAAAAACGAAAGTGGAGCACCGCTGAGAAAGCGGCTAGGGAATATCGTCGAGCACTCTGCCGCCCGCAAGCCTAGCTCAAAAGCAGCTTTTCCAGGCACCGCACGATGCTACACAGCCCACATTCCACACCAGAGTTGGGAGTCACTGTGTTGCGCCGTAAAAAGGAAGATAGTGGAGGCTCGAGAAATCAAGTCTTCATGCCTTCTTTTTATTGTCAGTTCTTGAAAGAATTTTGTTGGATCGAAATGATTGAGATCATCATGAGCAAATATGTCTCCCTCGAACTTGGAAAATCACCGGCCGTCAGTTATTCCGAGCAAAATGTCTATTTCATACCTAGCGCAGGCCTGCACAATTTTGGCAGCCTTTTGAACCTCAATTGAACGTCAGAAGGGATAGTTGTCGGTTGTGCTGTTTTTCGTTGGCTCAATACTCCATTTCGTAAGCTTACAACTTTAGCAAATTGTTGGTTCAAGGAAAGTGACCATAATATTTTCATAGAACAGCGCTTTCTAATCGTATATGGCACATACATATGCTCTAGTAAGTTGGCTGAAAAAAACTGCAGCTAAAAGGCGCAAGGACTTATGTCAACACGTTATAGTTAGGTTCCCAACACGTTGAGCTATCCTTCTTTCTTTTTTGGGAGATGTGGAACACATGCGTATATTCCGTTTTTGCTTTGATGGATACTTTTTTCACTTGTATGCATTTTATTAAGAGAGAATATGGGCTATTCTGTTCTCGCTGTTCCGAAAATATGACAGATTGCAGATTATGTTCTAAGGTAATCTTTGATGCAAGTCACCTCCAAAGTGATGAACGAATTGGAAGACCATTAGCGGAGGCCTACTACATCGCTGGGCAAGACGAAACTTCTCGTTTGAAAAATGATTATCTTCCTTCGCAGAATGGTGATTAGATTGGAAGTTCCGTGAGAGATCTATGAAAAATCACATTATGCAGCGCTAAAAGCCGTCTCAAACAACACAAACCATGGTTCAGTCTGTGTGCCTGGTACGAGAACTTCGTCACTAGATGAGCTGCGCTTAGTGGCTAAGCTTCCCTTAGCACGTCCCGTTCCCTGGATTTGTTCAACAAGGATGCGCTATTCATTGCAGCTTTTTCTGTTTCACTTAGCTTGCTTCGAGCTTGACTTCATGTCCATAAAATCTTCATGAGTTCTCCTTCCTGCATTTTGGCTTACCTTGACAACCTCCGCCGCAGTAGTCTGCTGTATCTGTCACTCAAAGGCAGTGCCTCACCTCGTCTTTCGTATCGGAAATATCGGAAGATTTTGTACTTTCTCACCCTCCTGATTATAACAAATTCCAAAAAAGGGTGAGAAATATTGGAAATTCTCAGCCATCACCCTTACTCGGTGATATCTACATATAACACCACCAATCCGCATTTAAACCATACTCTCAGATTCACATCAAATTTCCAGCGTTTCATTACATTACAATATATGTATGTTTTTTTTTCTTGAAATTACAGACATAGTAGGCACAATGGACATGCTACTAAATGTCCTCGGACCAATTTGTCAAATATGTGGCTCAACTGGTGCTCAAATTCATTACAGGGCCATGGCTTGTGGGTGAGTCTTCATGGTTGTTGGTGCAAAAAAACTATGTTAATCTAGGATGTTGTCAATTACCCGTAGGAATACGCTCATGTTTAACGTTCCTCGATTGGTTACAAAAGTAAGATCTCTAGATCTCCCTAACACAGTATCGTATAAAATTTCAAAGAAAGTTGGAGATATATTTTCAGAATAATTGGGCCATGCCACGCACCATGGTGCACCTATGCAAAACTATTTGATGGCATTTTCATTTATTAGTTTGCTTAATAAAACTCACAGTTTTTTTCTTGAGCTTTTCTCTTTCCTAGAACTTTTATTCGAAACATCTGGGAATTGAGAAACTGAAGCATTCGGAAAACGGTGACGAGGGCTTTGTAGAGCCAGAAATTCGCTGCAGAAGGCTTCACATGAGTGTATGGTTAAGTCGCCAAAGTTGTAGGAAAAGAAAACATGATTCAAAAACCGCAGGAGCTTCTTCAACAACCTGACGTGTATTTCTAATGAAAACCTTCATCGATGCAGGGAGCGCGAGACACTAAATAACATCTCCTTACTCTAAAAAAGCGGATTCAACGGTTTTCTGTCTTGGATCGCGCCACTTGTGGGTGCATTCGTTCTAGAGATCACCTCACTTTGTGGGAGGTGTAGCACTTTACGCCGTTCAATGTCGGAAGGAGCTACAACTTTTCCTGCTGCTAGACACATATACGTAATTAGGGATTGCTGCGTCACATGTTTATGTTGTGGAGGACCAAGCCATGGATGATTCCCTAGAAATCGGATCCAGATTCCATTACCTCTATCAATTAAGCATTTCTCTGATGCTCCTGAGTTTGAGCTATTCGAAGTGCTCACGGATACTTTGGAAAGTACTCCAATATCGGAGGGCGGATGTTCTGAAGTATCTTGGCCTTTGAAAGATAATTCTACATTAGATATGCTAGTCAGTGCTTTGAAACGCAGAAAACTTAGAGGTAGCACTCACGGAAATTTTTGGATTAAAGATTTCGCGGTATATCAGGGTTTCAGGGACGATGAACTCATTGACAACGATGAAGTAGCGTGAAACAAGCGAAAAACACAGAAAACAATGGCGGCATTTCATGTGTGTCCACAGCCGGGACGAGTGTTCCGCGATGGGTCCCGCTACGAAACTCTGCAAATGGTACGAATTCCTTAAACCAGCCTCCGCTAAACCACATGCGCACACCCTGTCAACGGCGTTAGCTGGCGCGCCGAAACCCTTTGTCCACAGCGACAGATGTGTCCACGGCAGTATCTTCGCAGGTAGGCGACCATCCGCGGAGTTCAACTTACTGTTGCGATCCCCTTACATGGTAAGCGACCCAGTTCAGAAGTGAGGATTTCCGTGAGTGCTGACTTTAAGCGTGCTCTCGTTATATCACATTACGAAAGCTACCGGGCGACATATTCCAGTGTGCGGTGAAATTGTGGCAGAGCTGAAAACACTCGAATTTCGTTACTCAAAGGGGAAATTTTAAATTGGTTCCATGAAACAACTAACCCGCCACTGTTCATGAAACCGGGTTTGTTTGGTGATTCTCTCCGCTGTGGTGAATTATGAATGAATAGAAGACGCAAATCCGCGTTGTGAACGTTCATTTCCAAAGAATTTGTGGTGCCGGTATTGTACGTATGTGTCCTAGATAAAAGAGTAGATGTAACTGAAGAGTAAACCCGTTCGAATTCTATCTCTTTTGTTTCGTTTTTGCTTTAGTACCTTTATTTTAGATTAGTTTTCAACCATGATGGACAAGGCGGCAGAGAAGTATGTATTGGCGTGTGCAAAACTGTTCTGTCAAAAATACTGATAACCGGACCACTTCTTTTAGTCGATTAGAAAACAATATGTCTTCCAGAAAAACAAACTACACGGTGCGCCAAAGTTATGGGTATCCAGGAAATTCATGGTCCTGAGCAAAAAAGCTAAAACTTCGGGGAGATCTCCGAAAGGAAATCCTAAGTACAGTTGCACCAGCTATAATATTCGTTGGATTTTGAATGTTACTCCATCAATGTCGACAGAGGTCCTTCAGTATTCCCAGGAAAGTGTTGGTTGCGGCACGCAGATAGTCGCCACCATGCTTCTCTAGGTTCTGTTCAAAGCTAACTTAGGCGCATCAATGCCAATGTGTGTTTCTAGCATGCTTTTGTTCATGGAATCAACCAGGTAGAGTCATCCGGTAGGCGGAGGTTGAAGGAGTCGGTAGGTCACCAATTTAAATTCATGATTCAAAGAAGTATTGCCATCATTCAATTTTCTCTTTGCCACACCAGCTTGTTAAGGTGGTATTATTTATGGCGACCTGACGTTTCAACAAAGACCGTCTTCTTCAGGGGTCTGAAAGTGGTTCAGCGTACTTTATCTGTGCACTACACGGTCAAACGTCTCATCGCACTTTGACAGTTTTCGCCGTTGTCCCAGGCAAGATACGATGGAAATACCCAGACTCAAATTTCAACCCACCAATTTTTCCACCGTTTCGCGGAAGTTGCCCATGCTGCTCAAGTTCGCTAGTAGCGGACCAGTGAGTATTACTCAGTGTCCGGATCTTATTTGATCTACATTAGATAGCCCACATAACGATAAAAAACGAAGAAGGTCACTTTTTAATGATAGACATTCATTCTTGTTGTCCATTCTCGGGTTTCTTGCCAGAATCGAGGCCACTTCCAACGCCTTCCTCGCAGAATTTTCGTTTTCTAACGCCAGTTTCTGATATTAAAACCACTACCATTATGAGTTTCATTCTTGTGTCGGCCTAGCGGAGATGCTGACATTCCTCGTCTCTTTGTCACTAAGTGTTCCTTAATCCGCACACTTAGTGCCCCACCTGTTTCCCCGATGTAGAGGTCATGACAAGTGAAGCATTCTATGTAGTTGATACACAACTCCCACTTTTGCGCAATCGCCTATGTTTCCGTGCGGGTATACAACACATGACTCTGATATACAATGCTTGTCGTAGAGCCTATTGTGAACAAGCTGCTTTCTGTTGTTCTCGTTAGGAATATTTACCAAGAAAACATCATCTATCACCATTGCTAGATTTTCTTGCTTTTCTTGCTTTCTGGCTCCTCGATCGAATCACATTTGTCCCATTCTCATTGAAGTTTCCACAGCACCTGTTTCACTGCCCATTTGACGAAAACGTCTACTCGCAAAACTTCAACAGCACCAAGTTTCCCCTCGATTTTGACCACGGCTTTCAAGGAATGGAGTCTTCCGCGTGTAAAACCATCACCCTTCCAATACTTGGTCCTTGATGCCTTGAATAACCCTGTAAATAAAGTTCATGCACATTTTTGAAGGGCTAAAAATCCTGCGTGTCTAAAAAATGTTGTACTAGTAAGTACGGCGGTGGAACGACGAATCTAGAGCTCGCCCATGATTAAGGCCGATGGATGAAATGATATGCACAGGAAACAGAAGATTTGGACTATGAGAAAATTAAATATAAGAAATCCTAGAAAAATGAAACTCGAACTTTGCGAATTGTTGAGCTAATTGGCATTGTGCGGGCGGTTCCATAATTTTGGCGCATCCTGTATATGAATGAGTCTTCCAAAATGTGCACTTTCCTTTTTCATACAAGCTCCAAACGAAAGGCGGAAATGAGGGTGTGCTGCGCGTAAACCTGAACCTGGTTAACCTGCATTAAGGACGACTAGTGATGAACCCAACTCCAAAACTTGCCACCGCGTTTGAGGCACTGATTGCATGTGCGCTCACGTCCACGCAGAATGAATATCAGGCCAATCCCGTCGCCACTGCTGAGAGCACGCATGTGCGGCGATCTGAGTTCATCGCGCTGACGTGAACTGAGCGCCTTCTCATGCTGCTCAATTACGTAGTGAAGCAGACGAATGGACGAAGAGTGAAACACTTGTGACACTTCATTCTGAGCTTAGATCCTGCAGCGTGGTATTTTAAGAAAGCCTGTCTAGTGGAATCAAGCAACGTTGCATAGCACCTCATTTCAGAACCAAGAGTCAAAAATCCTTCCTTAATACGTTACATGATTTATAAAAAAGATATTCAGGAGTTGCAAGATTTTCTTCATACGCTCAGTGCAGAGCTCCATTCAATATCTCTGCGAGAACGGTGGAAGGTGCATTGTGAATAAAGGTACAGTGAAATAGTTTACAAAAATCATGTACTTTTTGCTTCTCACTCTGCAACAAAGAAGGAAAAGGTGCAGGTTTAACATCTTCTCCTTTTTCTATTGTTTTCATTCGCTTAGCCAGTGCTGTCCTCTTTATATGGCAAGATTTGTGTTGATGAATGACTAAACTCTCGTATGAAATGAGGTTTACAGAGACAAGAAATCACTGCAAAGCATGCCGATTTACAAAATGTTTGCAAGCAAACATGTCGGAACAAGGTGAGGAATTCCGCGACAGATTAGAACACTTCACTCATTTCCTTTTCTAGATGTCGGACGGTTCAGGAAAAATTCCACACTCATCAATCGTACCAGCTCCGTTGTGCCTTATTTTAGTGCACATTACGGGAAAGTTTGCTTCGTAAGCTGGTTATGTTTGATTACCAAGAAGCGATTCGGTGAAATTGGTATTTTTGCATAATCAGCGGAAGACTGTTGACCGTTCATTCCCCTCATTTCTATATCAGATATAGTTGCTGGCAAGTTCACTAGTTGCTTGTTTTTTTCGTTCCGATTATGGTGTTTTAGAATGAAATTCCGGATATTACCAGCATCGGAATCCACTTCCTACAAGATTTCGAAAAGGCACTAAGGGCCACGGATTATGCAAAAACTCTTGTTCATATTGAAAGGTGGTCAACTGTGGCTGCACTGCATTGCTCTATAAATTGACACTGGGGCGTTTCAGACTGTGTGATAATTCTGAAGCACCGCGGTCGCCGTTCACGTATTCACTGAATACTTCCCTAGCTGATGTTCTCGAAAGACCAGATCTCTGCTGTGCCAGAACTCCGGTAGGAGTAATATATATATATATATATTTATTTATTTATTACATAAGCTGAAACTATTGAAAGAAATAACTATTACTTACGTGCCTTTAAATTGTTTGACCTTAACAACGAAATCCTTGTCTAATATGCTTTTAGATCGGATGGAACGAGGATGAATTCGTGGAGCAGGACAATATACTAGACATTCTCAAACAAGCATACTGCCGCACGATTACTCATTTTGCCGACTTCGCAGCAGTCTGTCCCGAGCTGCAAATGTTGGAAGCGAAGGATCGAGTATTGCTTTTCTTATTCTCAAACTCCTAAAATTCTTGATGTATGTTAGTAATAGTAAGGATCACTTCAGCTTGTAGTCTGCAGTAACAACTTTTGTGGTGTGATTTTATTTCTACTGGTATACAATGCTTATATTAATAACTGCGAAGGCATACTTTTCCCTCACGGTTTCAAATACACCTTGTCGATGGAACGCGAAGATCACGAGTGAGCTTTTTTGTGCTTAATACTTGTAAGAAGGAGATCTGTGCAATGTTTATCATTATTCTAGGTATCACGAATTTCTACATGAACTTGTTGACTACATGCATAGAAACGTCGTCAAAGTTTTCCGTGAAATACAAATTACTGTAGAAGAATACACCTTCGTCAAAATTCTCTTGCTCTTCTCGGGAGGTAAGCTATAAAATTTCTTTTAGGATGGATATTGCAACCAGGACTGTACGTTCCCGAAATTCCAAATTTTGACAGTCCGTTAGCCCGCCCGTTACTTACCCGAGGAATTGCAAAGTGATGCGTAAAAAATCCTAACTTGTTGAACGGAAAAGAACTTCTCGCGGGTTTGTCAAGTGTATTTCACTCAAAAACAGTAGCAAATGAATAATCATACAGTGCTCCCAGTGTCATGCTCAAGACAGTCGACGGTTTTAGCCCTGGCCTGCGCAGTCGTACATACAATAGGGGTCGATGAGGGTGCGTTTCCCGCGGTCCGGACGCTATTCCGCCGCCGTCGTTGCCAATTACGTTGATCCCTATATCTATGGATTCTGGAAGGAGCATCGTTGGTGCTATACTGCACGATCCACCAATATTTGATACATACAAAAATCGAGAACGCGTATCATCATGAGAGGGGAGGGGGGGGGGGCGTGCGGGGTTATTAAGTTACTGTGATTGGAGTGTTAGTCGCATTAATTAATCGCTCTGCTAATCACAGTATTCTGGTAGCGCTCCATCTCTCTTCACCATGATACACTCCCCAAAATCAATTTCGCCTGAGGGGCGGCGAAACAGGATGCCATACATACCTCGCGTGGAGGATAGAGGCAGTCCATCTGTTTGAAAAACCATCAGAAAATAAATAATCAGAAAACCCACAAACCGTGTTTTGCGTCGTCGTCATGAGTCCTGCATGGATATGCACGGGTTCTGCATGGGTTCGACCATTGCTGATATAAGTAGAACTGTTGATTTTGAAAAAAAAATGTTTTGTACGAAGACGCATGTCTTACTCGTGGGATTTGCATTCTTCAATTTTACATACAAAACACGGTTACTAGGTTTCACGAGTAGAGGCCCAGCTCACAATCAGCCAGAAAATCTTCCACTAATTTTAGTTATGTCGTTGACGGACAGTGGCTCAGAAACTGTATCAAGAGCGCGACGGAAATATGCTGCCTTGCTATCTGAGTATGTCGTGACAAGTCGACCTGACCTCACACCTTCAGAACAGATGGAACGACTCGCTCGTTTGCACAGCATCGTACCCCATATGACGGTTTGTGCTGCTCAGAGATAGATGAAATAATATAGTAAAAACCCCAAATAGACCAATTGATTGAGAAGAAGAAGTTATTGCCACTCATCTTTTTCTACTTAGTGTTATTTCAGCATGCTTCCGAGCGTGACAACTTGTACTGTGCTAGAATGGTGATGATGAACACTGGAAATATGGCCGGCACCTTATCCTATGATCTCCACGTTCGCAAATTCTAGTGTATTGTATGCATTTCCTGCGGTGATGGTCACAGAAAATAAGAATAAAGTTATTTCTGTAAATGGACTTTTTTGATGAAGTGACAGCAGTAATAAACAATTCAGCAAGTGCCACCTTCACCGGCGACGGTGGCCGACGATCGCCAGTGTTGGCGACCAATGGTCATTAATGTTAGCGACAGTGACTTCGGTGCCTATCGTTTGTGACTGGTCGCCAACGTTGGCGATGTGCTGTCACCAACATTGGCGATCGGCAGCCGCCGTCTCCGGCTACGCAAGGTGCTACAGTCCTCGAGAAGTGTAGCGTCTACCTTAATGTTGATTTCTGGTTCATGCCTTTTGAACACCCTAGCTTCCATATTTTGCTCCAACCTCGTCGTCAGATGGCAATGTAGGACAGGTACCGAAATGCTGGTGGTGGATCATTCGTGTGTTTCAAGGTTTGATGAGTTGAAAATCTTTCTCTTGGATAGGGAGCTGAGTTGGGCAATACTCTTCTGTCTTCACCTGACATTCCACACAACGGTCTCACAGTTCTGCCGATGTATTTCTCACCACATCAATTATATATAGAGCGCCGCGAAGACCACATATCTTCTCCTCAATAGCGGCAATCCACTTGCTTTCGTAGACACGACCAGTGGCTGAGCGCCGTGATGTCGAGTGTCGCCTCGTCCGTGCCGCGTAAGAGCGTCAATCCGTGGGAGTCGCAAACGTTATTGACGCTCCCTGTAGCTCAGGGAGTGCACCAGGGTGGACTTCGTCTGCAATTGTGACCGCAGTGATATCGGCCGACCGATCGGCTTTTTCGATCTATTTTTACACTTTCTTCTGTAATTTTTGATATGTATGTAGTGTGATTCCTTCCATTTTGATGTTTCGTTACTCGAACGAATCAGCCGATTAGCCGGCTTACGTTATAAAGGTGTACAAAATGAAAATACATCAGAAACAAAAACAATACCTATGTCAAACTTCAAAAATAGCTTCATAG
>KN726256.1:30432-62771 GCA_000816745.1 Ancylostoma duodenale
AGTTATGACCAATCTAAATGTAGATATTATAGAATTCAAGACATACTTTTCATGATTGACTATCTCTTGAACAATAGTTTTTGTTCCTTTGGTTCCCTTATATTTAAACAAAATATAGGTGTTCCCCAGGGAGGGAATTTCAGTCCGCTTCTAGCAGATCTCACAGTATCATATTTCGAATATACTTATACAAAAAGTTATACTAACTCTGGAATATATTTATATCCATATAGATACATGGATGACCTATTAATTATACATAATACTACAGTTGACAATATTCTTAACATAATGGTAGAAGTTTACCATAGAATATTATCCTTGGAAACAACACACAAATCAAATTGTAACTGTAGTTACTTAGATTTGGACATAAACATAGTAAATAACAGAATCATTACTAAGATGTATAATAAAAATGATTGTTTTGGCTTTCATATTAATAGATTCCCACATTTTTGTTCAAACATTTCCATATCTATTAAAAAAGCCACTATATATACTGAAATAATACGAATAGCTCGTACATGTACTATTGCGGAAGACTTTAAAAATCGAATACAATTAACTAAAGATAAATTATTAAGTATGGGTTATGACAATATTACAATCGAATGCTCATACTTAAAATGTCTGCATAAAAATAACTTCATTGAAATGAAATATGGAATGTAGAATACCAGTTATAATCATTTTTTTCAATTTTACTCTCCTCCTCTATCATATATACATATGTTATTCATTGTTACTTGTTTATCTAATACTCCATTTAGATTTAGATAATTCCCATTCATCTTTGATTGTAATCATTATCCTTAGTTGCTCTGTCAGCATAACTCATTTCTTCACGACAACCAATACTACTTGACAACCAATACTACTTGGTCGTTGTTTCATTTCTCCCCCGTTCAGTGCAGGATGTTGGCGATGGCAGAATGTAACAATGGTATCAACCGTGGGTTCATTTTACTGTTGTTGGGTGTTGTTGAGGGAATAATAACTACTGGCCGCCGTGCCTAGCTTCGCTCAGGTGTTTTACTGCCTTGGCAAAATTACACTACGAGGGGCGATTACTGTCACCGATGAATTCATTAAAATATCCATAATTTTGGTGATCAACATGTTAGAGAAACCTAGGTGACTCTTTCCCGTCGCCTTTTGGGCGAAAAGTTAATGTATGCATGCAAAGTTTGGTCCTAGTCGGTTCACCCTCCGCGATTTCTGTTCATTACATGCATACGCACACAAACTTTCACTTCTGTGTGAACAGACTTGCCTGTCCGCGTCGAGGTCCATCTTCTTGAGGATATATATGCACCGCCGACAATAAACCAACTGGCAGGCAAATAAAATGAACTATACTTCATTTAGTATAATTCTAGTTATCTCACATATCGCAATCACTACCTTATAATGACATTAATATTCACACCCCATTCATTTATTTCAAACATTACTAGTTGGTCACATATAGGCATATAATAGATTATTTCTACATAATTATCTATACAGACCTATCTATTTAACATAAATATTAATACTTTCGCATCTAAATAAAGTTGCTATGTTTTTTGCAGTATTTTCTATTCTCACAATTTACATAACTATAATTCCAATTTTATACAAAAATATGTCAAATTTAAAAATTTACGCATTCAAGAAGGTTCTTCTACCTTACTGATGAGTGCAGGAAGAAACTTATTACAATGATTAGTTTTCGTATAAGGATAGTGCACGAAACGAAGACTAAACTGATCCTAAGTAATTTACATATAATTATTCCACTGCGGTCGCATTTGCAGACAAAGTCCACCCTGGTGCACTCCCTGAGCTAACAGACCATACTTGCTTGGGCATGAAGAGATCAGCAGTTCCAAAATACAGGACCTTTCTCTACGTATTCTCCCTTTTTTTCATTTTTTGTGCATTCTTTCTTCTCATAATATATACAGGGTGGTCCACATGAAGTGTGACGGACGATAGAAAATCCATTCTCTTGAAAGATGCGTTAATTCCCCGAACTAAAGAAAATATTGGAGGCATAGACTGGATCTTCCGACAAGATCTGACACCTGCCCACGGCACAAGGAAAACAATGGAATAGTGTGAGACCAATCTTCGAAATTCTGAACGAATGAAGTTTTGCCGTTAAACTTGCCCGGTCTCAATACTTTGGGTTTTGCTATCTAGTCGATCTCGGAGAAGAAAGTCTGCTATTTTAAAAGCATGTCACTGGATGTGCTGAAAAGAGGCCTGGTGAAGGCAAGGAAAGAAGGAAGTACCCGCGCGCATTTTCAAAAATTTCCGGGAGAGATTAGACGCTTGTGTTGAAGCTGTAGGCGCTCACCTTGAAAATAATGTGTGAGATTTTCTGTAGAATTTCCGTACCTACTGAATGATAGTAAATATTCCTTATTTGAATGGATTAGTGCAAAGTTGTGGGTAGTTTTTTGTGTCACATTTCATGTGGACCACCCTGTACATATATGCCCTTTCGAGGTTTTTACGATACAATAACAGGCTTCAAAGTTGACCTTGTCATGGAGATGTTTCCACGTGAGCTGTAATAGCATTAGGGTACATAGAACAGATCTGCTCACAACAATTCTTGCCGATTGCAAAGAAAAGCTTTGACGAGAGGTACATCAAGGTATAGCCGATTTGCCCACAAATGCTCTTTCCAACGTCGCCATGTAGGAGCGAAAATAATTTTCCTAATTGATGCAAAGCGCTAAGATTCGGATAAAATAGCTGTCAAAGTGATTGCGTGGGCTTGCTCGATGCATTCTCAGGTGTTATATGACTAGCTACAGGACATCTCATGGCAGGAAAATTTCCATAAATTTTTTCTCATACGCTCAGATTTACGCTCTTCTTGTTTTAATCTTCGCTATTAGCTATTCGGCGCTACCATATATGTATTTCTTTACAATTTCAATGTATGCTGAAGTACATCACCTTTTCCACACTATTTTAGGCCCTCCTATGATTTCCGGGAGAGAAATGAATCCGGTACAGGATGGGGGCGACTCCATCTGCCAAATCTGTGGCTCTCCAGGCGCTCAGATAAGTTATGGTGCAATGGCTTGCGGGTATGTGAACTTACACATTCAGGTGAAGAGGATGAGGCTCCTATTGAGAAAAAATTGATGGAGATAAGAAAATGAAGTTTTTTGAATGAAACTTGCATGTATACCAGTGTGGGGGAAAATGGGGCGTTAAGCGACTATCGTGGTGGACGGATTCAATCAATCTGCCTGGCAACGCTCCATTTCCCCTCATGATGGCTCACATCCATGAAACTTTCCAGAAATGAAGTGTTCACTTTTTTATAGTTCAGTCTGCACCATTTTTACTCCTTCAGGAGCTGTAAGATCTTCTTCACCAGAGCAATTAAAAGACCTGTTCCATTTGTATGCGATAATAATGGAATGTGCATCGTGGACAAAGGTGCGAAAAACCATTGAGTGGATATTGGAACAGCTTTGTAGTTACCACTTTAGATACAAGAACTGGTTGTAAAGCATGTCGTTTCATGCGTTGTCTCCAAGCAAATATGACGGAAAAAGGTAGGTTTCGCTCTGTGGCTCTGGTAAAGGTAAAGCATGGCATCAAAACCATAATGGCCAATCAAAACTTTCTCTTATTCAGAAGAATTAGGGAATTCCCGAAACTATTACTAACACAGTATGCTCTGCTAGACCTTTCTTTGAAACTGAAGAAGCGAAAGAATTTTGGTACATGTCACGGTATCATGGTTTGAAAGAGAATACAGTATCATTTTTTCTCACTAAAGAGACTCATAATGCATTAAGATAAGTGCGAACATAACTTGCAATAGGTGAAGGTACCTGCGACAAAGAAAGCAGATTCATACTGAGCAGGTCGTGGCAGAGATAACTGGTTATTATTAGGTTGGTGCGAAATTAATTGCCGAAACGAACCCTCCAGTTCAGAGTGTTACCACTTGGCTTAAACGCAACCTTCTTTAACAGTTTTATGCCCATTTGATTCGCTAAATCTTTCTCAACAGCATACTGAAAACGGCACGACTCTACGATGAAAACGAGTTCACAAAAATCTAGAAACTTTTGGGAGGCTATTCCGGCGTGTTCTAGATCAGCAGTCTGCTGTTGTCGCAGGTTTGCATCTGGTACTCGGAAAAAGTGATACTCAGAAAGGGAGAGGTCTGAGGAATTAGGAAAATGGAAGAGAAAATCAATGCCCTACTGCGCCAAATTTTGCCGGGTGAGTTTTTAGGTGAGAGGCTTAGTGCTACCCTGGATCAGGGGGAAATCTGATTTTGTTCACCACTGCCAACAATATCTACAGCAGATTTCCGGACGCCAACATGAAATCACAATATTAAGACTCTGCTGTCAAAGCCTGACTAGGTGGGAGAAGGCTGCAGCAGATCACACCTTTACAGCACCACCAAACCCCTGACACAACCTCCCTAGACGGAAGATTTTGTTCAAGAAATCTTAGAAGTGGGAAAACGACTCTATCCATACCCATTTGCGTTTTATTTTATTGTACAGGAACCGGGCTTCATTATAATTAACTATGTGCTTTAGAAATGGGTCGTTTTGTGACAAAAAATTAAGTTAGAAAAGATATAACTATATGTGAGATGCTGGTCACCAGTGAAATCGTGTGATGTTCACGTCTGTACCTTTCTTACCTTGCCGACTGAAGTCGGATGCTTCTGAACTCTATTATAGCGAGCATCGTTCCCTGCTCTCGTGGTCCGGATAGTAAGATCCGGTTTAGGCCTTATGTCTGTCCTCCGCGCCTGATCTTCCAACGACATCTCGCGACAACGACCATGGTTGCATTTGAGTTTAAAATCGTAGGAAGGGAACTTCGCGAACCCCTAGCCCACTGTCCTTTGCGAAGCCGATTCCAAGCCAAAACAAATGCAAGATTACCGCATATCTCCTACAAAGAATGATCGAGTTTGTAGTCATCAACCATAATCACCCGAAAATCGCGTTAGCTCATCATTTGTTCGCGACTTCATAAAAATACTCAGGAAGGAGCTATCCAGATTGTCCAAGCAGCATTTGAAAGAGAAAGAAAAGCTCTACCAGAAGATTACATAAGCTTGGCTGAAGTCCCTCAAATTGGACAGAAGAGAAGAGTTTATTTGTGCATACCCCAAAACGGCAATTAATTTCGCACCAACCTAATATATTATAATGAGTATATTATTCTTAATGTTCATTTTTTCACTTAATTAGATCCAGTGATAAGAAATCCAAACTAGAAAGGAAGAGAAAACACTGAACCATAAAAGGAATCATGAAAAAAAACCTGAAAAAAGAACAGCTTTTGTAATTTTTTTTTGTAATCGCGGATCAGAGGGTCGCTTTGTCCCACGATAAGAACTAAAGTATATAGATACATATCAGTGGCGAACGAAGGGGAGGGGGGGGGGGGGGCGGACGGCATCCCTGAGAATGGATCGCCAAATTTTCGAAATTACTTTACAATACAAATAAATAATTGTTTATTTTTGCTATTATTTTTAGTACAATTTTTATTTATTATTTATTATTGTATTAGGTTGGAAAGTTTTGCACCAAGGTGTTTTCCAGGATCTAGAATTCCATAGATTTTGAATCAAAGTGCCACTATATGTGAACTGTAGGGTACACCTGGGTTGGGATTCATGAGCGCATAACTAAGCTAGACCAGGCTAGCAAACCAACTTTTGCGTCCTGCGCCTCCTAGCACTATGTAGTCTAGAGGATAACCAACCACACTAACCATCGTTGGTTTGCTTAGTTATCGTTTCATGAATCCCAGCCCTGGCCGTACAATAATAGCCAAACATCTCGAAGCGCCGCGTTACAGAAAACTGATGATGGGAAGGGTCCCCCACAAACTGGGTGCTTTGCAGGACTGAGTGTGTCCCAGTCTTTGCTGCTGCGTCCACACAAAAGGAACTTTCTCCGCCAGCTCATTGCTGGAAGATGAGAGTTGGGTGCTGTACGTTGACCGTGCACGAGAGAAAAGTTGACTCCCGCGTGTAGAACCATCTCCAAAACAGCCGAAAGGAGAGGTGCACAAAAGAAAGTTTCTCTGTGTTGTTGGTGGAATTCAAGATGTGTCGAGATCTGCTGGCACCTGGGCCACCGTGACTGCTTAATTCTACTTTTCTCAACTGCAGAAACTGGCAGACGCCACTTGCCTGGAGCGGGGGAAAATTAAGCATGTAGCTCAATTTCATCACAACGCTCGACCTCACGTGGCAAAGCTTACCCACCAAAAAATTGCCGAAATAGGTTGGGAAGTTCTACCAGATCCTGCTTATTCTCCTGACTAATCCGCGTCTGAATACCACCTGTTCGGAACCGTGAAGCTTTATCTACGAAAAAAGAAATTCGATGATCGGACCAAACCGAAAGGTAAGATTTCAAGGTTCTTCGCCATGCAGCTCCCAGAGATCTTGGCTTCTGGAGCTGATGCTCTAGTGAAGTGTTGACCATACCTCGTGGATCATGAAGGTAATTACTTTGTTGATTGTTATCTCTTCATGGACTGAACACTGTTTGAAAAAAGTATAAAATTAGGTGCAAGACTTTTGGACCAACCTAATAATTAATATTTTTATCAATTTTATCTTCCGTTTGGGTCCCCAAAACCGCGGGAACCCCACTTTTTTCCCACCGCCCCTCCCCCCCCCCTCCCGCCCACTTTCTGCGTCCTCCACTGACGCATATGTATACAAGTTTAAGAATACCGTTGCTGCTTGATGATCAACTCAACTCATAGCGCATGAGTTGGTCAGGCACCCTGGTAGGACGGAATGAGTGACCTCAAGAAATTACGGTTCACCAACATCCGTTTCCCTAAAGCGACTGACCATTACTTCGTGGAATCTTCCGTGAAAATGCAAATTAATTCCCACAAGGGATGCAGCTGAAAAGAAGAAGAAGTTCTGGCAAATCCGAAAAATCCAACTCTTCAGTTTTGTTGGTTGTCGAAAGTTTCTCAAATGATTTTCAAAAAATTACCCTCCTTTGACATCGAGAAAGGAGTGGTCCCATGAAAATCCTTGGAACATGGCTTTTCCTAAGGAATTTCTTTAAATATACTTCTCATCGGAAGCCTTTCCAACGATCTGATGAAACTTCTGATTCTAACAGGCCTTGATTGCAGATGTGGGACGAATGAAGAAGAAATCAACGAGCAGCAGCTGCAACTCTGTTGTGCCCTATTTATCTGCAGCTGAAATGGAAGTCAAATTGGTGGAATAAACTTATTTTCAATAAACAACTCAGAAATTAGGTGGTCTTTGAAAAGGTCCCTCGTAGGATTTGCAGGTATTAAGACCTATTACGTTGAGGCAATACAAGTGTCGGTTCAAACAAACATATTCTTTCAAACAAACATATCCAGAACGTATTCATCATAGCGAGTGAGTGTTCTGTTTTTCCCCTACAAGGAAAGGAGGCACTCGCTGGCTTCGATGTAGGACGAAATGGCCGCTCACTCAACTTTTCACATCATTGCATTTTTTGAATTTTCCTCGTCCAAGAAACGTTGCATGGAGAGGAGCAAGTGCCATCTCTATTGCTTTACCTTCTACTAGACCATTTTTACGAAGTGCTGTTGGGCCTATGTCGTGGGACACATTTGTAGTCGTTGTTTAGATACCATCAGGACGTAGTATCTGCTCCCCGCTCTTTAAATTCAGTTCGTGATTATAGGGCTCTAGTTTCGGAATGGTCTGCTCCGTTCCTCGGCCACTGTATTTTTTTATAAGAGTGTTTGGAAGCCATTCATTCCTTATCCAAAGTCATACTTGTTCTGAGGAAATGGCCACTCTTGACTTGATGGGGGATAAATTTGACTGATAGCGACTCGTTCAGCAAGGACGGAAGCATTTATTCGGTGCAGCGCTAACTATAATTATTTTTGAGACAAAAAAGATCTTAAGGTGGTCGTAAAATATCTGAAACGAAAAGAAATGTCCTCTCAGATGAGTATATGATTACCTCCAGAAATAAGACGACAATATCGAGAAGTATTGGGTTGGGGAATAAGTTCGCTCGGTTTTCCATGGGCAAAAGAAACGACCACTTTCTACGAACATTGTAAACCACACTAAGTGGATTGAATAGCCCCTTCCCTCTTCTATTAATGCTGCCACAGACAGATCAGCTTGTCAGCTCCAAGTCTACGAAAAACTTCTTTGATTGGAATGACTCAACTTCTTTGATTGAAATGACTCACTTTGTAGCACGCAACCGCAACTCTTGGATAAAATTCATGAAATCAATAGGATACTGAACAAAATCAGCTGTGTACGACTGTATTAAATTTGTATACTCGGTAGTAGGGAAAATCTCCTGCACTCAAGTTTCTTTGTAGTCATTTTGGTGAAATTTGTAGACAGGAGTGGAGCATACCCAATGTGGACGATCATCACTTATCGAGCATTTTGGGGTTTTGCACGGAATGCGTTACCTGAGTTACACATTGTTGAGAGTTAACATCAATATTGATTCTTCCTTACATCTGAAGAAACCTTAGCGGATAATCGCCTTCATGTCCCACAAAGTGAGTGTCCAGAACAAGAAGCAACTTTAAGGCCAAATTTGCCCTGCTTGAAGTGGGTTCAGTTCTATGCTGTCCTTTTAGCAGTAGAGATCCCTCTCCAAACACCGTTGATATCCCTAGCCAATTGAGCCACATTCGATCCACGATTGAAGTCGAATGGGAGTCGGTTGCGAGAAGGTTCAATTTTGTCGACTTGGGTGGTCACAATCCATGAGATCGGAAATAAGGTAAAGCGAGAATTGGAAAAGCAATGAGGTTGCAATGCTTGCAAAGAGCGAATCAAGAACAACAAAATGGACTATCATGGCTAGTCAAGAACGGTTCAAATCACCGTGAAAAAAAAACAAGTTGAAAAAAAAACCGAACAAACTTGTTCCCCAACCCAGTCTGAAAACGAACGCAGCGGGCATTTATTATATATTCCCTTAACCTCATCCTATCCGATTTGAACGAATAGCCGCTACCAGAGCTCTTTGAAACGCTTCGATTAATGTTTGGTGCACGATGGAAGTTATTCAAGTGCACACGATTTGATAAATGATTTTATCCAAAAAAAATCTGCCTAGTTACATAGATTGATAAAAAAAAAGCTTCCAGAACGAGCTATACGACCCACTAAGCGTCGGAATTCATTTCGCTCGAGCACTCGAAAACGCTGCAAAGGCTTTGGAGTATGCCAGAACTCTTGTACAGATAGAAAGGTAGGATGGTTTTTCGACGTTCTCAGAGTTAACACCTTACTTGTCAAAAAAAACTAGCTGACTTCAGATTGTGCGAGAATCCCGAAGCAGCAAGGTCCAATTTCAATTACAGTCTTGATGTTTCGCTCGCAGAGGCACTGGAAAGGCCGCAGTTGTGTTGTGCTCGAACAGCTGTTGGTGGAATTTACTTGTCACTCACCTATGCAGTCAAAGGGTGCCTACCTAACGACTCAATACCTTGCACAGAGTGACCTTGATACGAGTATACGTACATGTGTCCCTCAAAGGGGTACTAAGAGCTCAAACCTAGGTGTAAATACCAGTGTGACCCTCCCTTCCAGAATCCCCATAACCTAGCCTGATGATTCCAGTTCAGGAGGTCATCGACTCAAAGGAGGGTGAGCTCAAGATTTATTTTTTCTAAGACAATTTGATATCTAAACTTAAGATTTCTCCCACATGGTGAACTATCATGTGGTATCGTCATGAATTTGAATCTGTGAAAGCAGTCAATCCTCTACAATCTTCAGCACTTCGATTTTGGCGTTGATCTTCAATCAGAGTCTAGCGAAAACCAAGAACTGCTGAGATCGCGACTTCATTCAATATTACTTGACTCTCTTCACGAATTCCACAAAATTGCTATCCGATTCATTTGTTGACCTCATGCCCTCCTGAGGCGAACAGCCATGCTACTTGTTCTTCTTTCCGTTGCTGATCAGACTGTTCAAAAGCAGCGCAAAACGTCATGGCGAGACAACGGAATAATTCAGAAAATCGCTTATACTATCACTCCACAGGACAGGTCTCCTGAGAAAGTAGTAGAGAACATAATTAGAAACTCGTAGTTTGTACACCGTTGGACTGTACAACACCTTTGCTTTTAGTGCCTTAATCCTACTTGTGAGATGTGGCCTCGCATCTTAGCAATGGTCGATCAATCATACAAGAACACTGCTCCAACTCGCTTCTGGCGTGTTTCACACTTGCACGCTTTGCGGAACCTTGATACTTTTTCTCCTCAGTTTTCAACAAACATAGACAGCTGACAATCGCTGTTGACATAGATAGTTGCAAGGCTCGCCGAAAGTGAGTCAGAGCACTTGTTGTTTCTGTCCTGAATGCATTTGTTGCGTAGCAATATCAATTATTCATCTATCAATTTATTAGTTATTCACGGACGTGAGCAAAGTTATCTCGCATATGTCATCCTATGATGTGTCTCTTCTTCAATGCTCCCATTTCGTACGGAAATACATGGAACTTTAGCTGTCAAGATCAGTAGTAGGCGCCCTCGCTGCGCTGCATTCTGACTTTTCGCCAGAACCAGGTGTTTTCATGCCGTTCGAAGCTACCTTCGCCAGAGCGGTTCACTGCCTTAGACAGATCTCGACAATCGGAGCTTTTTGGATACTTTTCGCATTTGATCCCTCTCAAAAGCTTAACTTACCATTAAAGGCAGCACCCGTCGTAATCCTCGACTCCGAGATGGACCGCTAAAAGTGGAATACATTGTCAGCACATCACAAAAGTTCGCTGAACACAAAAAAATACGACTTATCTGCGAAGAAATCCAAATCGAAGTCGCGAACACTGCGAACACAGCTGCCTTGCATGCGCCAGCACATACAGGGCGCGGTCGTTCGGTCCAAGCGTGTGTGACCTTCGCGTGGCGGGACCCATGAGTGTCAGATGAGGCAGTGGCACGGGCTACAGCACCACAATTTCGTGAATTTCTCGTACGTTTCGCGCTGTTTCACTATTGGATATGAGTTCTATGTTCCTCAAAACCCCAAAAACCAGCAAAATCTCAAACATGAAAATTTGAGCGGGTGCTGCCTTTGATAGAAACTTAGAACTTGGACCAATAAAAACAGGTTCGGTTTCCTAAATTATTCTGAGGCAGAAAAAAGAAGAGGATGAACCAAGAAGTCCATGACAATTTCAAAAGAAACATGAGGTTTGATTAGTGAAACAGTCATAGGAATAAAACAATGGGTGAGATGCCAGTGATTGCTTAACCTTACATTGGGAGAAATAATACTGAGTCGAACGGTTTGAGTGATTGTCTATCCGTTGGGTTTTGAGATGGAAGCTATTACGGAGCACACAAATAGATGCATTTTCTTCATTAATTTCTACACTAACAACACATTCTACGGCCCGTACCAACAGCTTAAAGGCAGTGTATCACCTCGTTTTCGTGCCTGAGCTTTCACCAGATTCTGAATCTCCTCCACATGAATCCAACGGTGCACCTAAAATGTTGCAAGAAGTTCTCTAAACCCTACTTTTAGACGTTTTTCGGGACGGGATTTGTAACAGTTAGTCGAGCCGAGTGGACGCGTGAAGCCGTTGATTTTATCGATCGGACACGTCTAGACGTGTTGACCAACGCTGCAGACGTGACGGGCAGCCAGCACGGCAGCAGCAGCAGACCGCTCCGCCCAAGTGGTCCGTGAACTGCACTTTCGGATCCTCCGAAAAGGGGGGTTTCGTCATTTGTATGAGCTTTGACGTACATCTTTGGAATTAGCGTGACGAGGAGGTCTAGAATCTGCTGGTATTTTCAACCCATGAAACGAGGTGACACACTGCCTTTAATGATGTGTTATTCAGGCATGCTCCTAGACTTAAAGGGAATATTGTAAGATCTGCGCTTTATCAAAGGATAACGGATAAAGTGGTCGGCGTTAATCAATCCCGTCACGAGGGATGCGCCACGCATTCGACTTCATCTGGATATCGTAGAGGCATTAAATGCGTATTTGCCCTGTACAGTGACTTGCGGGGGGCATCCGATGTACCAAGTCAGTGCTTCATCCTCCCAGACACCTCTGGTACCAATCTACCCGAAGGGATGGAAGGCCCCGAAGGGATGGAAGGCTTGGTTGGCCTCGGGCGGGATCGAACCATCGATCGTGTGCGTGCGCAGCTAGCCTCTTACCACTGCGCTACATGCGCTTTATTATAGTGAATTTTATCCGGCATCCTCTATGAATTCTCAGTCCTATACAGAGAAATGAATGGCAAAAATAATGACCAGCACACTTCAACTTGTGTCGTACTATCCAATTTCCTCTCGTGAATGAACACATAGCCTTAACTCAGTAGCTTGTCCTCTCCAGATCGGATGGAATCAGGATGAATTCGTTGAGGCGGACAACTTGCTGGACGTTCTAAAGCAACTCTACTGTCGCACAATCACACTTTTTGCCGACTTTGCTTCCGCTTGTCCAGAATTGGCATTACTAGAAGATAAGGACAAGGCAAGCATTTCTGCTCATTTTGCCTAAAGAAGCTTTGGTAATCGTTTCCATTTCAGCTTACAGTTTGTAGTACGAACTTCTGTGGCGTCGTTCTTCTTACACTAATGTACAATGCTTACCTTACCAACTGCGATGGGATGCTCTTTCCCCATGGGTTCAAATACTCACTATCGAAAAAAAAGGATGAACACGAGTTAGTCGCGACAGCCAATTTATCTCTGATGTAAGAGGTTGATAGCAAATCTTCATTTAGTACTGTTTGTTTCCAGTTTTAATGAATTCCTACAAGTTTTGACCGATTACCTGCATCGTCACGTGGTTAGAGTTTTTCGGGAGACCCAGGTCACTGTGGAGGAGTACTCCTTCCTGAAAACGATCATTCTGTTCTCTGGAGGTATGTTGATAACGCCCATACAGGACTTTCTAGCATAGAAGAGTACGTGAGAAACAAAGTTATTGATAATATCAATGATATTTTTATAAAGGTATTAATAATAAAGACAAAAATAATATATAACAGAGGAGTATTGCAGTGATGCCACTGACAGACATTGGAAATGAAGTTGTACTTCGAGCGCGGCGGAAATATGCCACACTTTTGTCCGAATACATCGCATCAACCCGACCGGATCTCTCCTCGGATGAACAAATGGAGAGACTAGCGATGCTATTCAGCACTATTCCTCACATGATGGTTTGTATCCTCTGCACTTTAGGATGTGCTCCACGGCTCTCGGTTCGTACATTTGCGTTCCTGTTGAACCTATAGTTGAGAATGCCATCGAGAATGTAGACTCAATCAATCAAATATGAAAAACATCCATGTGTGATGGGGTCCCCGAAATGTCTTTGTTTTGCCCATTCTCGCTTTACATTTCGTCCTTCCTCGCTTTATTCGAAAATTCTTGACATTTTCATATGAAATTGCTCCAAATCTAAGCATGAAGATAATCAAAAATTAGGTTCTCCCTAGTAAAGCCTTTTTGGAAGCAGGGCTTCTTGGCATGGCGACCGTGGCAGTGGGGATGGCTGAAGACCAGTTTTATGAGCAGACGTCTCCCAAGGAACTCCCTCTTCCAACGTGAACCAACCATGAACTCCTGAAAAATTACTGTAGAAATTGAAGTAGTCAACCCAATGAATGCAAGGAGCTGTAAGATCTGGAACATTTCTCATCTATAGGCGGGTGTAGATCAAAGAAGTCTACCATTAGTATGGGGAACATTGTTTGCCCTAGAATCTTCAAAAGATGGTCTGACACGGTCACAGTAGAGAATTGAAATGTGGATGAAGATGCAGAATTCATCAAATGTTCTACCACTTCGTGGACCGAGTTCTGCAAAAAGTAAAGACAAGTAACTCACACCCACCTTCAGCCCTAGGCAGTTATTGTGAACAAGCATACGGTACTTCTTGGCTTTCTGGAGGATAAGGCGCTGTGCAAACCATCATTCATATGCAGCAACCCCAGAAACAGTATGTTTATAGCATTATATCATGTATGTTTGTACATAGTAAAAAGGAAAGAAATGGTATGCAGTATCGTCACTTGCACAACAAAAAATCGCTAATGTTTGAGAAACAACAAGACTAAGAATTGAAGTTTCAGCATGCTTCCGAATATGACCATGCTTACTGTGGCAAGATGGTGATAACGAACATGGGCAACCTCTCAGGGACTCTCTCTTACGATCTGCACATAAGGAGATTTTGAGAATTGAGTTACTATCCATATTACCCGTAAATTATCAATACTAATGTGTGTATGAGCGTAAAACTGACATTTGTGTCGCAGTAGGTTTCTAGCATTTCTCGCGTGATCTACTATTTGACGATTAAATATTTTATTCTGTTTTTCGGATTATGTAAGTTTACCCAATTTATGTAGCTAAGAAAAGCCAACGAAGCAAAAGAGTTTGAAAACGAAGAAAAAAACCGCAACAAGACTCTTCTCCTGAGCATGAGGCGAAAATCGCACAAGATGAGAAAAGTGGGCGTTTGCCTGACTTTTGGAGAATGACTTCTATACAGCCCCAATCTAAATTCAATAGATTTTTCCCTGTGGTTGGTGTTAAAGAAGGAAGCCTGATCTGCCACCAAAGTTAGTATTTTCTAAAACAAGCCCTGAAAAGGCCTCACACAAGAAGGTCAGCGCTTCTGGACCATTTTGAAGCCTTTTCTAGACGAGTTTTCAAGAAATTTTGAGCCGTCATTAAAATTTCACAAAAAATTTGCGCTCTTTGCAACTAATGGCATGGCTATAGCATCAAAATCTCGGTGAACGAGTAATTTTCGGCCACCGTATGGATACCGAGTACGTAATTACTAACAAAACTCTGTAAAACTTTGCTCAGTACGGTTTTTTGACATGCTGCACAAACATTGCATCCGTTTTCATACCACAAGACATTTTAAAACGGTACTGTGGGGGTTATGCAAAAATGGTTATCACAGTGTGAATTCCATAATTCTATAGAAAGCTTTAGCATGTGAAATGAACCTCATATTCATTATAAGCATACCAATTATTCCTTTGCCATCTTTGCAAGAAAGCTTAAGTAGAATTTTGGGTTGGTTCTAGATGGCCTAAAAAACGTCGCAAATGTGTAGGATGGCTTATGATTTTATGAGCAGTACATATACCTGTACAGAGATAGATGACAAGTAGTACTTCTTCATGCGAGAATTTCCGTCCGATTTATCACCCCGAAAATGTCACATAAGGCTTACTGAAATTATGGCTTAATAAATAAATTCTACAGGTCATCAGCGTAGAAGTTTCTAAGGATGTGATCTATATCTGGGGAACGTTTATAGGCTCTGCCATTTCAACGGGAATAAACCGATAGAAAATGTCTGGTGATGAACCGACACTTCAAATGTGACGGTTAACAATAGCATTTGATGGAGCTGCATGCCAAGACACTGCCTCCAGTACTGTCAACTCATCTAGCAATAAGACAACATCGGTATCACACTAGCTATCCTAACTTCATGCTTGTCCATAAATTCATTCGTGGCAGAATTGCAACAAAGTACACTGGAAGGCGCTTTTTTTTATGAAAAGCAGAATGGTGTGTGGAGTGGTTGGAAGAAAACAAAACTGTAACGCTGCTTGACATAAAGTAGTACTATCACCAAGGACTCCTTACCTGGTTAGCTGTTCACTCTACCACGACCTGAATGAGAAGGGAAGATTCGGGAGCATGATCATCAGGGAAAAAGAAAAGGAGACCAAAGCACAACAAGAAAAGAAGGAAGAAAGGGGAAGGAAAAACCAACAAGAGAAAACAGAGCACAAGAAATCCTAGAAAAATTTCTCCTTGTCGTCATATACGAATCCAAAACTAATTGGGAGAGCGACCAGCACAAGCACGATTTCTGGCTTAGCCTGTAGATTCCTGATTGGACTTAAAGCTCCGTGTTGATGTGGTCAATGCGGCTCAAAGACTTAGAGGCTCCTCTCATTCACTGCACAGTGTCGCCTTAAAATTCAATAGAAATGAAGTGATGGAGAGTGTAAAGCATGTACAAACATGAAACTAGTAGCACTAAACAGAACCGCAAACAATGAACACTGATAAGTCAACGGACGGAAACTTTGCATATGCAGGAAGGTTACTCACTCGTCTTCCCGAAACGAGAGAAAAATAGGCGTCAGACGCACTGAAGTCTGTTCTATAGTACTTGCCTCATGCAGGGGTTAGGCTGCCCGCAGAGTTGGCTCTCGCACTCCCGGTGCATTCTTGCGATTTAGTGATTTGATGGATATTGACACATCGTCGTGACGATTTTCACCGCACACATCTGCGTTTGGAACGGCACCATCGCGCGACATCACACTGCCGCGGCGAGCATTCCTGGAAAGGGAATTGGCAGTAAACGCGGCCCCAACTGCGCCGCATTTACGTTTTGCGACGTGCACAACCTCTCAAACGCACTGAAGCAAAGTACGCACGTGCGGCAACTCAACAACAGCGTAGGCTGAAGACGCTCCAATGCCCGGAATAAATTCGCTTTCTCTCAAAGCTGGCAAATGTCTGAGAATTCTACTACATAATGTCAACTTTTAACCAAGTGAGAATAGGAAATGGACGTCCCAGAACCAAGTTATATTTCTCAGCAATGCTAGGGTACGTGTAAACCACTGACTAACTTTGGAGATGTCGTAACGTCCTTGGTTTCCCAAGTTAAAGCTTAGTAGAACAGTCGCTCTCGCAACTTTTATTTTTCGACCTCTCTGAGCACAAGCATGTCTTGTTAATAGTCTTACAAAAGACAGTTCCTTATAACTGTACCAATAGACAAACCAACTTCTCTCAACTAATTAAAAGACGTTTGCTCTTTCGCGTGTTTTACATGGACATGAATCATTCAGCAGCTCCAAAATCCAGGGCCCTCCTTCACATTTCTTCTCCAAACGCTTATTTTTTATCTATTTATTTCTTTTCCACACAATGTATGCGCTTCGAGATGTTTGCAACACAAAAGCACAAATAAATAAATAAATAAAAAAAATTCGAATTTGATCTGATCAAAGAGCTATTTTCACATGAGGTGTAGTAGTATTAGGGACGTGAGACCTATCTGCACACAACTATTTTTTATCAATTACAACGAAGTGCATTGTGGAGGGGAGTACATCACCAGGGTATAGCCGATATGTTCACAAATCTCTTCGGAGTCACGTGCTATGTACGACCGAACTACTTTCCGTAACTGATCCGAAGCGCTAAGATTCGGATAAGTTCACAGACAATTACGTGTGGTGCCGTACGCATTCACAAGTGTTAGCTAGCTGAAGATCGTTCACAAATAGAGCAGCAAATTTTCCATGCTCAATGGACTACTTCAATGTACACATTTGCTTCAACCATTGGTAGTGACTGTTTGAAGCTTCCAAATATTTGCGTTCACTATTTGAAGAGTGCTTCGATATAGGTTTATTGGGTTAACTTTCGGTGCGTAGCGCCTTGTTCAGATCTTAATAGAAAACACTAGAACATTACACGAGACAGGGCAGTAAGTGGTGACACAGCTTTCACCCACGGAGCTCCCTGGTAGAGGATAAGTTATGAGATCGTTCCCTGACTACAGCTGGTGTTTAATAGGATGTGATACTGTAATCATCTTCTGGTGAGAATATCACTTTCTCCACTGCTATCTAATAGATCAAGCGATAAGCTTGAGCGCTTCCACTAGTTCATCCTTATTTTTAATCTGCAATTTATACCGTTTTATTTTCTTCGCCTCCGTATTTTTCCTTCAAGAGGTCTCTCAAGGTGACGGTGAAGCACATCTACTCCAAAATCTGGGGCAGATTCTCGCGTATGTACCGTCAAACGGTGCTTGGAGAAGCTGAGGACTGTGGCTGGACTATTGCTCGTCGATGCTCTGTAGTCGCTTTCTCAGTGGTCTCTCTTTTTCTCCTATATACTGCTGACCGCATCCACTGCATTTGGTTAAGTACACTGTCCCACGTAGGTGGCAGATTTTCTTGTTGCGACAGTAGCGACACTGTTTCTTTGTCACAGCCTGCTTGGTATAAACGAGATATGTTAATATGTATCTCCTTCAGTGTGGGCGGTGGTGTGAAAATGATTCTTCTAGCTAAGAAAAATTCTAAATTCTATTCTAGTAATTTTCCAATGTCTTCCAAATATTGTTTCACAGTGCCAAGTAAGCTGCGGTTCATTACCACTCGTATGCTGTTTAGGCTACCCCATTATTTCCAAACGAAAAATGGATCCGGTACAGGGTGGAAGCGATTGCATCTGCTAAATCTGTAGCTCTCCATACGCTCAGATTCACTATCGTGCAATGGCTTGCAGGTAGGTAAACTTTCACGCCCGATGAAAATTATGATGCTCTTATTTAAAAAATTGGTGCGCGTTGAAGAATGAAGCCTGTCAAGTGGAGCTTCCCATAAATAAAACGTTCACTTATCTCCAATTCAGTCGGCACAATTTTCACTCTTTCAGGAGTTGCAAGGTTTTATTCGTCAGAGCAATCAAAAGATCTGTGCCATTTCTATGCGATAATAATTGAATACGCATTGTGAACAAAAGTGCGAATGACTACTTAATGGTTGTTGGATCAGATCCATAGTTCGTTTGCAATTTAGAAACGAGAACTGCTTGCAAGCATGTCGTTTCACGCTTTGCTCTAAGCAAATACGATGGAGAAAGGTACGCATTTTGGTCTAATGCTCTGATGACACTGGAACTCAAGCAAGGCTTTCGCGCCAAACCTAAAACTTCCTGTTCGTTAGCAGAATCAGTTGTACTGCAATAAGCTCTGCTCTACGTGTGTTGAAACTCTGTGTTGAAACTGAAAAAATGATAGGAGGGCCTACTTAATTTTGGGTTATTTTGGGCATCTCTAGTGAATGTGCGCTAACAACACAGCCCGAACAGCGCCGAGTACAAAGCATAGCAGCGTTGCCTTCCCTCAGTTGCTGCTACAAGGAGGCAAGCTTGAACAGCAATTGAGAGGAGGATGGCAGCAACTGAGAGAAGATGTTGTTAGGGTTCCTACTCCACGCGTTACCCTGTTTGGACAGCGTTCGTGCCACGCAGTTATCAGAGATGGCCCATGAATCAGTCCGCGACCCTGGTTGGACAAAATAGGAGGGACATGAGGGAAGAGAGCTCACCAAATCATAGGCTCATATTGTTCGCTATGTTCTTTTCTGTACGTTATGGAAGATTGGTCCGATTTGTGTCAAATACTGGTGTTTTTTCGAGTTATTCCAAATGGACAATACTTTCACGCACCCTTTATATCGGTTAATGCTTACAATTAATTAGTTTCATCAAATATAAGGTCGTCAAAAAAAAACTCGTGCATTTCTTTCTTATCAGAAAGCTTGACTAAAAGTTACAGGAAAGTTTGATCACGTTGATCACCTTGACTCCCGTTGATCTTCGGATGTACCGAGCGGGCGCCAGCAATCCTTCCATTTGTCCCTCTCGCGAGCCAGAGTAGTCCAGTGGATTCTGTCCGTTCGAGGGACACGAACAGCGTTATATCTTTCCTTGAAGGACTTCGTGAAGAAGTCTGACCATCGGGTCGGTGGTCTTCCTGTCGTGCGCTTAACGTCCTGTGGAGTAAAGTCGCTGACGGCTCTTGTCCAACGGTGGTCGTTGAGACGCATCACGTGTCCGGCCCACCTGATCTTGCTCAACTTGGCGTAAGCGGCAGCGTCCCTGATCTCGGCAGGGAAGTTTATGCCACATTAAATGTATTCGTTGCTTACAAACTTCCCCCCCCCCCCCATTGCTCAACTTATTTGCCTATACTGTTTCTTTAGAAACCCGTGCCTGGTTTCGAAGAAGTTGTTGAGCCAATTTTCAAGGCGCTCATCATTTTAGAAGATAATGCTCTTCATATAGTTCGATTGAGAGCGAAAAAAAGTGATAATCTGTTGGTGCAAGGTTTAGGATCATGGAAGATGCTGAAATACCAGCTATTCGAGGTTCTGGAAAGCGATTATAATCGTGGTTGCTGTATGAACCGTGGTTACTGTATATGTAAGAAGCCTTGCATTCTTACTCTTACCCTTGTCGATGACTCTTGGTGGCTTACCCTTGTCTATCCCCCATTTTCTGCTTGCGAGCTCGTTCACTGGATATAACCATCCATAACCGATTCTTAAAGCGATTCCTCTGCTTGTTTAATGGCAGCCTTCTTTCAGAAGGGCGTTGCGATGGTTCTCATCATGCTCAATGTCGAGCTAATGAAGCTTGTCGTCCAGCAAGAAGCTGCTGTTCTTGAACTTCACGAAGCACTTTTGAGCAGTTCCGAGAGCTACAGTGGCCTCTGCTCAAGTGTCTTGAACTCCGTCAGCCTCTCGTCAATGACGGCAAAGGACGAAATAAAACAGTCGTAAAGGCTGTTTTTTGCATCCAGAGATGGCTCATTTCGAATAACCCCAACTTGGGGAAACCTAGACTATTCAGAAAACAAGCACGTCTTCTAGAGGAAGACGTGCGCTTTCAAATGAACATACATTTTTAGTGAAACGCTGGAAACTGGAGGAAAACAATGAGTTAAAGATCGTTCTTCATGTGACAACCTAATAAGTTTGCAAACGGGAAAAGGCCAACAATTATACACCACTATTCTACGTAGCAGCGGTGGGACACGACACGACACGATTCGAACCCTACTATATGTATACGGTTCCACAGTATAAGACAAACCTTACAACATCTGAAGGAGGAAGATCGAATTATTAAAGAAAAGCAGACTTGCCGCAGCGTTTTCGTACTGGTCAAATGGTCGGAAAAGAGCTGCAACAGCTTTATTACAGTTATCGGAGGAGAATGAAGTTGGTCCTACTTAATTCTGTCTTTTTTCTCGGACTCGCTCTCTTTCCGGCTTAGGCAGTTACAAAATTGTAACAAAAGTTGACGATATATCGTTGTGAGAAAAAGTAAGTCGGCTAGACTGAGGAGGTTACTGATCGGTTGAACGGTGTTTCCCCATAATCTGTTATGAACCTCATCTACGTACGTATTGGTTTCATTAGTTGAATTATTGTCTTTATACAGGGGGGGGGCATAAGTTATTGTACAACGTTTGCTGGCTTATTTCTCCGTAGTAGTGGAATGCTTTTTGCCGGTTTAAGCAATACTTAATAGAGCTGGATTTGCTCTATCTTCTGATCACAAAAACATCCTGCACACTTCCAAGACAACGAAAAAATTCATCGGAAACTTTCGGTGCAGACTTTCGGTGCCGCAAAAGGCACTGACTCTGCCCGCAGTTTCCGAGCAAAACAGCCACAAAAACAGTTTCTGACAACGTTTTCAGGTCGGATAAAAAATGATCTAGTGTTCTTAACGACGATTACAAGAGGAATGTGCAAAATCCACTCAAGATCTGTGCTGATAAAAGCTCAGCACGAGGGTGTTCCAGAAGTTGCTTGAATGAGAAAACCAAGCCTGAAATTCCGAGAGTCACGGTTGTCCTACATCTGAGCCTATTGATGGGAGTGCATAGCCATTTAGTAGCATTTTTATTCTAGTTTTCAAATCATATCCAGGGTTATTGTTTTGTCTTCAGTGAGAAAATTCCTCAAAAGCAGAATTGGTGGAATTTGGCCTTCACTGGGAGCATCGGGTACCCGTGGTTTTCCTCGCTGACATTTCTCACAAACCATCTTTATTGGAAACCCTGAATATGCTTAGAAAGAGCACTTTTTGCTGTTCAAGATGCATCTAAGCAGTAAAACCCACTTTGGAGATTTGGTGGATTTTTCGTAGAAAATTTCCATATCAACCCACTTTTTTCAAAAATTTGTTCTAAGTTCAACCGCTCCGAGGCAAATCCCTCCCAGAAAACCGGGTTTTGATTGTGAGATACTTTGAACCCTGCTCTAATCGGCGGCGAAAAGAACAGGATAATCCATGGGTTGCTGGTAGAGAAATAAATGAGCAAACTTTGTACAATAACTTATGCCCCCCCCCTGTACTATCCTACCCCCGTTCTTGAATTGATGTAAGTTTATAGCTAAGACTGGGCTCACAAGGAGCAGACGAGGAACTACTTCACATGGTCTCGTGGTCGCAGGTGACGTGAGGACGTCTCTCTCTTTAACAAATACAACCAGCGTGCTCGATATCCAATTGGAAATTCCGCGGCCTCCAAACGACTGAGAAGTCGTAATCGTCACGAGACCTCGGTAGCACTTCCGTATTCATTTACGGAGCATTTGGTTCAGCGCCCTTCCTCTTTTTTTCACTCGTAATTGAAACGAATGTATGTGTGAGCTCTGCTTGGCTTCTTGTCATTTCTCTCCCTTTTTCTCTCTCCTAAAGTATGACGTTTTCTCCGACTAGGTGAAACAACTAAGCGCTAGAATAGTAGGTGGAAAACGCCTCGAAATACCTGTTCTATCATTAGGGAAACAGATATGTACATATGTCTGGTCTTGAAGCACATGTGAGATAAGCTTGCTTGTGGTTTCTATTGTCAGAACCCTATCAAAAGGTTCGAGGGGTTTTTGAGTAAGAAATTTTAATTTTTCATGAACTATTTTAGTATTGGGAAAATTTTTCTTGCTGTCCTCATTGCAGTGCTCTGAATATACAGTATTATAGTAGATTGGTTTTGCTTGTGTATATGCATGGTTAGGCCTCTGACAAGTGACCGACATCTGAATCTGGCTCTGGGAAGGCAGAGCTTTTACTGAGTTACCTCTAGTTGCAGAAATTCTGAATGCGCAGTATTTTAGTGGATAATCTACTGTTAGCGAATGCCTTCGAGGGTCTCCGACGATCTCATTCCCCCGAACATTCCATCTATAATTGTAAGCCTTCCTAGGAGGCTCATGTCTCTATGTTTGCTGTTTTCGCCTTGCTGGATGTTTTTTCACCACTGCACATCTCATGAAGCAGAAGTACTTACGTGTTATTCAGTAGATTCCACTATTAGAAATGTAAGATATACCCAAATATTTGATGCTGAACCTCTGCACAGTGAAAAGCAATTTAGGATTCAAAGAAAATAATTTAAATATTATTCGTATTACGTGAGAGGTTGGTTTAGATAAAACTTCCTCCTCTAAGAGAGTGATTATATTCTTTTGAGGAATGGTGACTAATTTAATGTTCCGTTAGTGATCTATGAAATACGACATCAATGCAGCGCAAAAAGCCGTCTAAGACAACTTAAACCATGGTTCAATCTGCGTGCCTTGAAAGATCTCTGCTTCAGTAGGATGAGCTATGCACAGTGGATTAGATACTCCCTCCTTTTATTCCCTAAACCTGCTCAGTAGATGATATGCTTCGAGAAGAACGGATCTTTCTGATTCACTCGGCTTGCTATGCGTTCAACTACATTCCTAATTCTTCATGAGCTTTTCTTCCTAAATTTTACTCTGCCATGATAACCAGCAGCATAGTAATCTGATGTGTGTATCTTCACCTCAGTGTCCCACCTCGTTTTTCACACAAGAGATATCTATAGATTCTGAGCCTTCTCGCCATGCTGATTTTAACGATGAAAACGAAAGGTCACAAGACTAGCAAAAACCTCTTTTTGTAGGGGTTATATTGTCCTGTTCTAGGCGCTGGTAGGCGGATCACTCCTACTGTGTTGGCTGTCCGCCACAGCTCCAGCTCTGAAAAACATGTCTTTTCCTCCTGATCCGAAGATGCCTAGTGTGAAGATCAGCAGCGATTGTGTCGCTTTTGAAATAAGGAAGAGAACAGGACGTGACGAAGATCGACGATGTCGCGTCGTGAGGATAAATGTTAACTACCACAACCGACTACTGCTCGTATCCGCTCGGGGCCCTTCACTTGTGAACAGTTTGCTTGTACCAGACCGTCGCGTGGGGTCGAAGTATAAACACAGCTACAGGCGACATGTCTGGTCAGTTTGGATTGACAAACTGATAAGACCTAGTCCTGAAGAACGGGTCTCGAGGTTCTAAAACATTTTATGTACATCACAGCAATCGGTGTCGAGAAGGTCCAAATTCTGTTAATAGCTCGACTATGAGGTAAGACGCTGCCTTTAAAATGAGAAGACTGGATCGAGATTTTGAAAGTTTCGGAAAGATCAGAAAGTTTCTCGCAATTTTCAGAAGAAAATTGGCATGTATGAGATTCTCGCCCATTCCCCTTACTATATTATCTACATGTACATCACTATTCTCCATTCAGAGAACCCGCTTAGATTCACATTGAGTTTCCAGCCTTTGATTACATCATATCCTGGGGTATTTTCTTGGATTTTTTTTTGAATTTACAGATATCTCTAGGAGCAATGGACATGCTCCCAAATGTTCTCGGACCAATTTGTCAAGTATGTGGTTCAACTGGTGCTCAAATTCATTATAGGGCGATGGCTTGTGGGTGAGTCTGCATGAATGCTCGTGCAAAAACTGCAGTAATCTGATATATGTAGAATCTCTTTCAAATAACCATAGAAATTCGCAGTCCCCTGACTGATTAGCAGGGCAGGAGCTCCAGACATTTCCAGTACTGTGCCGTGTGAAATTCCAAGGGAAGTTGAAAACATAATTTCAGAATAATATAGTCATGTCACGTATCGCGGCGTCCCCATACAAAAAATCTCGCTAGCACTTCCATATACTAGGTTGTCGAATAAGTTCCCAAAGTTTTTTTTAAATTTGTGTGTTTTCCTTCTATTTTCTATTATTCGTCCTGATGTGAAACTTTTCAAAAGCTGGTTTCTTGCCCTACAACAAAACTCTCACCATTTCTTGGACCACTCAATTTGGCCTAAATTTTAAGTATTGGAAACGGAAATTCCAGACGGCTGAGCAAACCATCTTACAATTAGACAAATGCTTTATTTCCACTTTCGTTCGCAATCAAAAAGATGCAGCTGAAATGCTTTCGTCGTGTACGATGAATAGGAATGTCGTAGAACTGCGCTGGATTGGTTCTTCTACTAGAATAACTCCGACCGTGGCGACAAGTTCCATCCTGGTTGACCCTCAAGACTGGGCTGGGACTGCAGCACTAGGAAAAGCTTGAGGAGAGAAAGACGCTGCGGAAGAACTTACACATAGTCCAGGTGCAACGAATAATTGAGACTGAGCAAAAGAAAATACACCATCAGCAAGACTATGCGATCGCTCTCCTGGAAGGGGCAGGCTCCACACGGAAAGCGTTGTTAAATCCGGGTCTTCGGTACTCTGCAGGCGTTGCATCAACGAGACTTCACCTTTTTCATTCCTCGCTTTCAAAATGCGTGGAAATAAAAAAATGAGTTGTCCAGAAAATGGTAACGAGTGCCTTCTATATAGAGCCAGAAAAAAAGCTTCCAAATAGTTTTTGTACGTGTTTGAATATCAGAAATTGGAGAAAAAACAAACGATTTCCAAAACAGTATTGTGGGAACATATTTGACAACCTAATACAAGGTGACAACGGGTTAAAAATCATTCCTAATTTTCTAGTGAAACAATGTCATTGAACACATTAAAACAAATATATTTGTACAATAGGAAACAGTCCTCATAATCCAGGCTTTATTTGAAGTATTGCACACAGCTACAAAGCGTTGAACTTCCGTGTATATCTTGATTTTTGCACCATTATGTTACAAGATCCATATTTTCTTGTCAAAAATATCATAGGCCCCAGAAAAAAGCAGTGATATAGCGCAAAAGATTCGAACGGTAGCTCTATTCCATAATTTCTTGTCACCCCTTATTTTTCAATGGAATCCTTCAAAGATGTATAAAGCCCGAGATTCGTGCTAATTCTTGCTAAGTTTGGAAGAGCAGATTCTCCTTCAATGGAACCGCTTTTTTGCCAGTTTTTGACCTTGGATCAATTGCAATTTTGGCTGCATTTGTTACATAAACCACCATAATCTGTAGGAGTTACAGCACCTTAGGTCGTTCGAGATCAGGGGCAGCCACAACATCTGCTGTCGCTGGACAGGTAGGGGTTGCTATGTCACATGTTTACGTTGAGGAAGACGGAGTCATGGATGATTCCCTAGAAATCGGATCCAGCTTCCATTAACTCTATCCCTTTTGCTTTGCTTATGGAAACCCAATGTTCTCATTAACCTAGAACATTGCCCAGAAAATAAAAGAAAGGGGAAAACTGCATACAAGGATATTCGAGAGTGCTGATCACAAATATCATAGTGATTTCACATGGTGGCATCAATTTCATTGATATCATCGATTTTTTCCAAGTTTGACTAATCGCTCAGATTTCTTTGAAAACTCGTATGCAGGGGTTTTTGGACGTGCTTATCACGAATATAATAGCAGTTTTGCATTGCAACATTGATTTCAATGGGACGATGTAACTTCGGACTTTCCCGAAGTTTTCGCAATTAAATCGACACATTCTAGCAAAATGATTATCATGTTCGTAACCACTACCTTCAGAAACCCCTGCATATATAAAAGTACTAAACACAATCGGACGACATCCTTCCAATAAGACAACATTACAGGTTGTACTGAAGGAGGGAATGGCCAGAATGTCCACAATTCACTTTCGTACAAGCTTCAAACGAGCGGTCGCAGAAATGATGGGGTGCCGCATGTAAATCTGGACCCGAAGTAAAGTCTTATGGTGATGAACTCAACTCCAAAACTCGCCGCCACGTTTGATGCGCTGATTGCATGCGCGCCCACATCCACACAGTGTATATACAGTAGCGGACAAAAGTATTGCAAGAAATTTTCTTCTGTCTGTAACTTCTTTCAGAGCAGAGCTGAGCTACCCTAATTTTTAGATGTTTTGCAGGCACACATGTGGTACTGGGTCAAATAGATGCTACTTCGTTTGGTGCATGAATCTCTTTCGGAGAACGTTCTTACTGGGTGCGGTCGAACATTCGGGTTCGACGATGTTGGCAACCACCTACAAGGAGGTGTTTACAAACGCGGTCTCGACCTGTATTGGACTTACTACAACAGTTTTGAAACATTTCCACTGAGAAATACATGTTAACATAGAATTAATTGATATTTGCCAGCCTTGCAAACAATTGGTTTGTCGTCGATCGAAGGTCCCTGAATCATGGAAGCAAAACTTTTTCAAATCGTCAACTTCAGTCGGTGGCCTACCAACTCATTCGGCCTCCGCCGACCAGATTATTCTACATGGGCGATTCCTGGATCAAATGCATGCTAGGAACCACATACTGGCGTTGGTGGGCTTGGGGGAGCTTTTCACAAAATCTCGAGAGTGATATTGACCACTACTTGCGTGCCGCACGCGACACCTACCTGGTAGGTCTGAAGGTCCTATAATGACACTGGTAGGGTAACATTGGAAATCAAATGCAGATTGTTGCTGTAAGAGTACCTAACTTTCCCTGTTAGAGAACTCCCCCATGCTTACAGCTTCTTTGTTCAGGAATTTAAATTTATCTGGTACCCATAATTTTGGCCCACTCTGTACAATAGCAGATCATTCCCATCCGCGCCACTGCTGGGAATACGCATGTGCGGCGAGGTAAGCTCGTCGCACTAGCGCCATTTCATGCCGCGAAAGTAGTGGAAGATGCGAATGGACTCGAGTAAAACACTGGTGACATTTCACTTTGACCCCCTTCAACTCTCACACTATTTCGGCGCGATTTACGCTGTTGGCAGCCGTGGATGTGTGTTGACATGCAGTCAGCGCTTCAAACGTGACAGTAAGTTTCGGAGTTCGAGTGGGACTTTACTAAGGGTTTTGATCTAACTCGTCCCTACATATTTAGCTTGAAACAGTCCAAAATGGGGAGTCTCTCACTCACTAACTTCCCATTGGGGTACACGATCCGGTCTGTTCGAAGGCCACTCTTCTTTAGCTAAAGAGCACATGGCATCCGGGCACATAGGAATCAATGAAAGTAAGTCAAAGTTGATTTTGTTCCTTGTGCAGGAACCCAGCTGTGCTTGGTGATTACATTAAACTTACTTCGCTTCTACAGGGCCAAAACCCCAGCCGGCGCTTCGTTTTGATATAAATCAACGTCACATAAATGTGAACTTCAAACAATTTGTCAGTCATTTTGGGCAACTCTGTATGATTAGGTAGGAGAGATTAATTTGGAGAGTACAACGTGGTGCTGTAAGAAACCCTACCCAGTGTGATCAGACAATGTTGTGAAATACTCTAATTAAGAACTGGCGGTGAAAAAATTTTTCAAAATACATGCATCTATGAAAGGACATTCAGGAGTTGCAAAATTTTCTTCGTACGATCAGCGCACAACTCTATTCCATATCTCTGCGAGAACGAAGGAAGATGCATTGTGACTAAAGGTACCTCAAATTTATTTACAAAACTTCATGCACATATTAGTTCGCCCTCCTGCAACAAAGTAAGAAAATAGATGTAAATTTACCACATTCTCCTCTTTCTACTGTTTCCATTCACTTAGCCTACGCTGACTCTTTTTTATTAGAAGATCTTATATTTAACGATTGACTAAATCCTCGGACGTAATGACGTTTACAGAGACAAGAAACAACTGCAAGGCATGCCGATTTACAAGGTGTTTGCAAGCAAACATGACGGAACAAGGTGAATTTATTGATAATTAAGAGAGATATTTTGTTTCACCTCGTTTTTTTTAGATGTTGGACGGTTCAGAAAAAATTCAAGAATCCTCGATGGTACCAACTCTGTGGTGCCTTATTTTCGAGAAAATCACTGGGAAGTTCGATTAGTAAGCTGCTTATGCTCTATTATGTGTGTATCAAGAAGCAATTCAATAAAATGGCAGTCTTAAGTAGTCAGAGGAAGACTCTTGACCACCATTTTGCACAACATTTAGCACCTGCCACGTTCACCATTCATGGATTTTTCCTGTGTTTTCGTTCCATCTGAACGTCGCGTCGCCTATGTATTTTAGAATGAAATACCGGACAATACCAGCATCGGAATTCATTTTCTACACGATTTCCAGAAGACACCAAGGGCCATGGATTATGCGAAAACTCTTGTTCATATTGAAAGGTGGTCAACTGTAACTACACCACTTTGCTCTAGATGGTGACTCTGGGCGTTCCAGACTGTGTGACAATCCTGAAGCGTCACGGTCGTCGTTCACATATTCACTGGATACTTCCCTAGCCGACGTGCTCCAACGGCCAAATCTCTGCTGTGCTAGAACTCCGGTAAGTATAGTATCACTTGATTATTGGACCCATACCAAACGCGCGCGTCAGGCCCAGGTAGGATTGTGTTTAGATAGCCACTGATCCTGGTGCTTCTCCAGGAAAGACGACTCAGCTTCGATCTAATTGTAATATGATCGGTAAGGTGATAAAGTGAGTTAGGGTACCGTTAGAACCGCGTTTGGCTCTCTTCTCCCAAGTTCGCAAAGGCAAAACGGCCCGACGCCAGCCGCGATGGTGGTAGGCGTCCGTATACGACTTTACTGGGTATGCTCTTGAAATATTGGACTTTATATAGGGATTAACACATTAGCGACAATGCCGATTTTCCGCTCAGGGTCACTTTGGACCGAAGCGAGTTTCCGCTTGTTTCTCACCAGATTTGTAGTAAATAGGGCATATTTCACATGCTGATCACAAATATGTCATCTATTTTACTTGGTAGAACACTTCTGTAGTGTTACTGTATGTATGCAGTAGAAACTGTAGAAAGACCTTTTTTCCTCAGAATTCAACCAAAATTTGCACAGGAGAGTTATTTTACATGCTGATTTAGAATATGATGTCCATTTTCTATCGTATCGCATTGCTGTGGCGTTACTATAATGATAATGTTGTATGAACTGTAGGAGAGGTTCTGCATCGTAATTTACCCGGAGCTGGGTTATTTTACACTCCGATCTCAAATATGGCATCTATCTCAAATATGAATCTCAAATTCGTGCTCAGCATGTCAAATAACCTTAAACACCAAAGTTCCACTAAATCTCGTCACTAAGCTGCATCTACTGTACACCTACAGTAACCATACAGTACATTACAGTAGCATTACAATATTGCTCTACGGTGCAAGGTGAATATATTCGTATATTAATATATTCGTGTTCAGCACATAAAGTAAACCCAAAGTTCAAATTTGCAGAAGATGCTGTGAGAAAATACACCAACAGCGTCTATAGTATGCCTATACAGTAACCCTACAGTATCGTAGTTACGGTACAAAATGGATACCATTTCCGTGTTCAGCGGGCAGAATAACTCCTAGGGCCAGAATTTGAGAAAGTTCTACCTAAGAAAAAGGTTAAAACGGATACGACTCACCGGTGGGTCGTATTGTCCTTTACGTAACTTCCCGTACGACCCACCGGTGGGTCGTATTGTCCGTTATGTGTTAATTTATCCTTCTCAAACACGCTTTTAGATTGGATGGAACGAGGATGAATTCGTGGAGCAGAACAATATCCTGGACATCGTTAAACAAGTATACTGCCGTTCGATTACTCACTTTGCCGATTTTGCAGCAGGTTGTCCCGAGCTGCAAATGCTGGAAGTGAAGGATCGGGTGCTGCTTCTTGCACAGCTAATTTCTTTGAAATGTATTTGCATGTATTAAGCAATACTAAGGATCACTTTAGCTTGCTGTGTGCAGTACCAACTATTGTGGTGTGGTTTTATTTTTACTGGTATACAATGCCTATATTAATAACTGCGAAGGCATACTTCTACCTCATGGTTTCAAGTACACCTTGTCGATGAAACGAGAAGATCACGAGTGAGTCTTTTTGTGCGTGATATAGTTGTAAGCAGGAGATCTACACCAAATTTCATTTCAATTTTAGATTTAACGAGTTTCTACATGAACTTATTGACTACATGCATAGAAATGTCGTCAAAGTATTCCGTGAAATACAGATCACTGCAGAAGAATACACCTTCATCAAAATTCTCTTGCTATTCTCGGGAGGTGAGCTGTGAAAATTCTTTTGGGTGGAGATTGCAGCCAGATATGTCCATTACCAAACCCGTTATGGACAAATTACCGCTACGCGTTAATGCTCAGTCCGTTAATGTAAGACCAAAGTTCTTTTAGATCAAAGGATTTAGGGTGTGAGATCCTTAAGGCACACCAAAATGTACGCGAGGGGAACAGAAAATTTACTAGACAGACCAGACTGATTGCACTAGAAAAGAAGCGTCGAGACGGACCGCCGTCAGGAGGGGAGGGGGGGGGAGGTACAGAAATGAATGGTTTCCGAAAAAAGAGATACTGACATCCTCTTCGCGCTTTGGCGCCCTATCGCACTGTGGTGTACGGGTCTCCTCTTCGTAATCTCTACAACGCCCTATTTTTCGCCTGTGGTTTGACAGTAATTCCTTAGAGTGGTAGGGCATACTTAATACCAGTTGGAAGCTCTCTCTCACTTAAAAAAATGCCAAATTATATGAAGGTAGTCAGATGGCAAGTTACAGACATGAACAAATCTTGAGGAAGAAATAACTAAGCATAGAAAACCCATAATTTGGTAAACGGAAGGAAACTTCTTGCGGGTCTGCTAAATGTATCTCACTTGAAAAATGATGGAAATTAAATGATCATCAAGTGCTCACAATGTCTTCCTCAAGGCACTTGGCAGTCATAGTCCTGGCCCGCGCAATACAGTGAACGTCAATGATGGTGCGTTTTCGACCCCGAAAAGCACGCGGCGCAAACTTACCATAGGGTTTTCTTAAAAGTTAAAGTCAAATATGATGAAAAACTATCAAGGAAACCCTGATTTGCCACTGCGACAGCGATTCCATCATGAGCGGCGCGGTTGCGCAGCGTGCTTTTAGAAGCCGCAAAAAATGCTGCCCCCATTGACGCCTAAGGTAAATACTCTCTCATTTTTTCATAACGATTTAGCAAGAAGTTGAGCACGCTGCAAGTGCACAACTTTGGAATCTCACTTCATTCTTTGCTAGCATTCGAGATGACAGAACTTACAAGAGTTAAAGGCAGCACCCACGGAAAATTTCGTCTCTGAGATTGTAGCAGAATATTAGATTTTTGAATGTGGGGAGTACGGATAAAGTGTTCCAATCCCAACAAAACTCATGTAAAAACGGTTTTTGTGCTGTTCTGTTTTGGTAAGTTAAAGCAACGCGGTCGAGTTGCACGTACGGGATCGAACAAAAAAGTCGATAACGTTGCCATCTTTGCCAACTACGTTCTTTCAAAATCGGATATTTGGCTAGTCAAGCAGTTTTCTTGGAATAGAAAGAGCACAAAAAGAAAGGAAATGGGATGTTCATTATAAAGACACCAGTCTGGCCGTCCGGCTGACGCCGGACTTCCAGACTTCTACTGATGCTCGCTTCGCTCGCATTCTTCACAACCCTAGGGGTTATGAA
>KN726257.1:0-15505 GCA_000816745.1 Ancylostoma duodenale
GAGAAAACTATTCAAAAACAGAAAAAATCGGCGTCCCCTCGATTCCCTCAGGCGATTGGGCACCGGGGACAGACAGACAGTTGCGAAATAGGGCCTCGCCGTTTATAATATAGAGATATCAGTACTGCTTCTCACGAAATCTCGAAGTATGGCGAAATCTACGACAAGAAGGTTTGCGTGAGTGCTGCCCTTATTTAAGGGGTAGACTCCACATTTTTGCTCTGCAGTCCCATGTCGTCATATTCTGCAGCATGAATTACAGAAAAGGGCATAACCAATAAGATATTCAAATTTTCTCCTCAGGTAAATCGCCGTATTTTCTTTGGAGTGTTTCGAGATTTCCACTCTAGCCACCTGTGTGAGGGCATGACATTTCTTCGAGTCACTCTTCAAAGCTTCTTCTAAGTGAGACGCTGAGACCCTTGCGCGAAAGTTTTCCAAACATCAAAGTGTTGGTACTCAAGTGATGCTTCTGAATAGTTTTAACTCTATTCTTGTTCAGCTGCTCATTTCCTCTTTATACTCAAATTTGTTGTCAATAGCGAATGCTCCTTATCACTACAGCGAGGTCTAAAGCCTCTCGCCAGCACGATTGAAGTCTATCTTTGCCGGGGAACTGCCTAGTTTTTGCGATTGTAGGAAATGTTTCGATGGTACTTAAATAAAGAATGAGCAGTGACTGGAATTGATATCACTAAAAAAACCATGGCAAGGGTGATTATCGTGAAGAGAAATTTGAAGGTTAGTCACGGTTCATTGAAAATTTTCACACGAGTAGTTGAAGTAGTTTGCGAGAAGGGTTACGCAGTTAACAAAATTTGGGAAAGTTTTTGCTGACAGCTGTGCTCTTAGGTTCGATTGGTGATATACCAGAATTTTCTTGGTTCGCCCGATACTGTGGCATGTCTGCGTGTTCCTCCCGTAATTTTTCTGAAAATTTCCCTCGGGTCACCTCAAGTTAAGGTCCCAGTAGTTCCTCCTCTAATCTATACTTACCATTCATTAAAGTTTCCATAGGAATATTGTAAAATGTGTAGTAATATGTAGAAAACCAGAAATGTGTAGTAAACTGCTGTGAAAGGTGTTAACAAATTCTTGTTTCGTCTTCGTGTCATTCTGCTGTCTAATTATCGAACAGGTTCTTTATAAGAATTTTCTCGTCTTTCCGCATTATATATATTGCTGTGTTCCAGAATGCAATAGATCAACAAGGAAATATCACGCTAAACTACATCGGACGAATCACATCAATGGATACTCCTGGAATAACAAAAGTCTTGGATGACGTCAGTAAACGGGCGAGAAGTATGTACTATTTGTACATTCAAGAGGTGTTGACGTTTAGAAAATTGTATGTGTGTATGCTTCGGATAGAAATCTCTGAGGATCAACCGATCTGGGCCAAATTCTACATGTAGACTTTTCTGGAACCGGCGAAGGTTATAGACTACTTTTAATCAGAAAGTATCAATTGGCTTATTTATCTCATTGATTTTACTGATTTTTAGCTGTTCGTGCTTAGATGTCCGTGAAGATATGTCCAATAGGCTTCTTTAGTACGCTGAAAACGAATATGGCTACCATTTTGAACTTATTCTTTATTCTTTACTATTTACATCGCTACGGAACAAGTGGCATTGTTCTACATTCGCGGAAAGGTCGGCGGCTCGCTCAATCTCCGTTTGACGATTTTGGGCATGGGCGAAGAAATCTGAACGAAACAAATGGCCCCGTTATCAGTTACCACGTCCGCGGATCCTCCTCCCTTCAGGGAAGAGGCTACCTGGGACAAGCAGCCTTCCACGAGGCCAGAAACACACAAAAAATATGAAAACAAGCATTTGAGGCATGCATGGAAGAAAAGTGCAAAATATGAGGCGTTCTGGGCCGTCCGTTCGATACAGGCCTCGCACATTCATATAAACTCCAATTAAAGGAAAAATGAACGAAAAACACTCAACTAGGCCAAAAATCTGATGAACGGCGCCGTCCAACAGCTGAGCGAGGACGGAGGGCCGCGCCCTCTTGTGGCGGCGGTCTGTCGAAAATTTTCCGTCGATTGCGTGTAACGACTACATATATTCTTCTTTGAGCTTAGAAAGTCGCTGATGACCAGTCATTTGAAACAAAGCATCTCTTTCACACTTAGCTGAGGTCTATTGACCAGCTTGGATAGTCTTTCGAGCTTCAACTGAATGCCAGGATAGGTAGCTGTCGGTTGCAGCGTTTTCCGTTGACTCATTGTTCCACTTCGCTGGCTTCAAACTCAAACAAACTGTACTGGGTTCGTGATCCCACCGTAGCCAACCGGTTAAAGGCAGTGTGCAGGCAAAATTTTCGATTCTTCAAATTTGGCATTTTCTAACTCCATTCGAAGTGCTGATTACAACAATGTAGGTTTTGCAAGCAGAAACCATACAATTTGTGCTTTCTAGGCGGTTGAAAGTTGTGGCATGGACGAGTTGTCCGGTGAAAGTTGAAAAGAAGGCAATGAGGCTGTTCGAACAGCCGTATTTGGGAAAAACAAGCTACTTATCATGAACCATGATGGTCTATTGACATAATCACTCAAAAAGCCTGGTTCTACGATATTAACATATTTTTAACACATTGGAGGCACAACGAATTACTGGTTCAGAAAAGGACACTCAAGTGCCTGTGCTTGTGGACTTTGTGTGTGATTTCTCAACTATGGCCGTAACCGTTTTGCTAACAGGAATTGTTTGTAAAATTTTAGCATTATATTGGTTGACAAAAATGTTCAATATTCAACGTTAGCATCAAAAAGGCTTTCTAGTCATGATAACTCATTATGCTGCTAAATCACGTTATCAGTCGTCGTGAATTATTCCGTGATAAACTTTTGAGCACTCTGGTAAAGGTATGTAAGTCATCCTTTCCCTTTTTGTAGGTATTTTCTAGATTTTTCTAAATCTGTGGCTGAAATTCTCGACCAGTATCGATTGTAATACGTGCAAAATTCAAGAATACGTGTTAAACAAGTTGAACCATGTTCGGAAGAGTGCCATCCCCAGCATAAGAGAATGGAGAGAGACCAGATTGTCAGACAGTGGAACACGTCTTGACCACCTCAGACGAGATTTGATCTGTTTCTACGAAATCACTGAAGGGGCGGAGCGGGCATTGGAGTTGGATTTGGGTACTGAGTCTAAGGCGAATATCTCGCTTATTTCTGCGAGCTTTTCGCTGAAACTTTGGCAAATGCCTATTGAGGCCACCCGCTATCATATTTTAATGAGTACTCGTGCTCAAAGATTTTGCCTGGACACTGCCTTTAATAACAACGAAGAAAAAAGACACAAGTACTCAGTGAACCAACAAGTGGGTGTCCTGTCAATCAAGACAGGAGAATGAGAAAAAGTTTATTTGAAGCAGAGAAAAACTGCACGAACGAAAACGCAAGTAATCTAAGTAGACTCAAATAGAGTGGGCCGTCTCGCAAACGACCTGGATTCAAAAACAGGTGGGATCAGATCACAAATCAGTAGGATCACACTATGCCTACATGATGAAACTGTCTGTTGTTTCATAGGCGAACATTCTCGAGTTGAGCAATAACCGCTCTCGGTGTTATTTTACTGCTCATGGACTTTGTACTGTATTTGTTTACAAGTACACCGACCGAGCCCTATAAAAGGGCTAGTCTAGTGACGTTGAGTCAGTTGTCCATTTGCTTCACCAATAAACGCTTCCTGCAGACTACTGTCCGTTCAAGGCCACATCACTGGCGATCAGGACTGAAGCTCAACCACTAAGTCAAGCCAAGCCTCCACGATGCCGAGTCGCTCAACTGCTGCAGCCGAAGAAGCACCCAGCTAGCTTGCCGAACTACTCACGGCCCATTCACAACAGATGCAAATGCTTCAGCATCTCGTGACTCACCTAGTCAACCAGAAGGATACCACCACACGTCAGCCCACCACCCCCACCTCCACCGCAATCCCAAATGGTCCATACAGTGATCTCATCCGCGCCCTACCTGTGTTCAACTGCAATGCGGACGACGAGACCACTTTTGATGCCTGGTACAAACGATATGGACCAGTGATTGACGATCGTGCAGCAGCATTATCCGAAGAACGAAAGTGAAACCTGCTCATAGACAAGTTGGACAGAGCTACATACAAGACATACTCTAAACATGTCTTGACGCTCTCACCAAAGGACATCGATCCCCCAGAGACCATCCGAAACCTAACAAAGCTTTTCGGACCGAAGAAAACTCTAATCCGCCGGCGATACGAATTCCTGCAATCGATGCGCCCTCCATTGACCAACACCTCCGTACCATATCGAGATTTTGGAAAGGCGATAAAGAAGAATTTCGAGGATGCACTGATGAAAGAGGTAGACAGCAATTCGCTAAAGTGCCTCGTCTTGATAGCCGGTCTCATAGACCCGTCACACTCCGAAATGCGACTCCGTATCCTAAACCGCCTCAACAGAATAGGCGAAGCCGAGCCCTCCCCAGCCCTCGACGACTTCATAAACGAGCGCGAAACATTCGTTACATTGAGATACGACAATTACACGATGGAACACAAGGAAGTTAACGCAGCTCACCAGAGGAGACCGATGGAGAAGAAAAGACGTCCAGTCCGGAAAATGGGTACTCGAAACCTCTCGTTTTCTAAAGAGCGAAATCCACACCCACAGCCGAGCAGAAAGCCGATCCCAAAGAAGAGCAGACAGTTTAAAAAGCGTCGTAGACGCCGTTGCAAGCAAGTTGCAATGACGATTCCGGATGCACGTACCTACCTGCAAGTGCACATCAACGGCCGACAAACACGCCTTCAACTCGATACCGGTGCTAACATTAGCATGGTATCCCACAAGACATGGGAAGCGATTGGATCACCAGAACTCGAGTCGACGACGATACCGGTGAAGACTATACCGGTGAAGACTGCCAACGGCTCATGGCTGAAGATATTGGGACGTTCTACGCCAAATTCGTTATATACGACCGACACAGAAGACCAACTTCTGGACATGGAAGTTGCTATGTGACTGAATCCACAGATCCTTTTGTACTTGAGTGGTGCGTACAGATTTCCGATTACTTGCAGCTAAGGACCAGTACCACCGCAGATTGGCAGCCACTGATCTGGAGAAATTCCGCTATGACACATTTCCAAAGATGAATACCAAGTTCGCCGACGTCTTCAAGCCTGGACTTGGACACTGCACGAAAACAAAGTCGAAACTCTTCCTCAAGGCTGATGCTCGTCCTGTCTGTCGACAAAGAAGACCTGTGCCATTCGCATCTCAGCCAGCCGTCAATATGGAGATCGATCGTTTGGTGAGTGAAGGAGTCATTACCAGGGTCAAGCATGACGATGGGAAAAACAGACCCTCAATACGACCCCCCCCCCCTATTCCCTCGTCCAACCCCCCACCTCTTCACCGACCCCCCCCCCCTTCCTAATCTGTTCCCGCATGTTTTCTCTGTACACCAAACAGTTTCAAGGAAGAAGCAAAAAAAAAAACGTATTAAGAACACAAAATTGGAACCATACCAATCTTGAGGTCGATATGCATTCCTTCTCATCCGATCGGCCCAGAATATCAGCAAGAACGACCACGTCATTACATGTCGAAACAGGCCTGTTTGGCATTGCGAGAAATCGGCTTCAGCGCGCTCACTAGTTCGATTTCCGGCGCAATCAAAAAATTTTTGCACGGGTCGGAGTCACTTCAGAATCAAGTGTGGAGTAAAGAGGGTGGAAGTGTTGAAAAATAAAGTGTGGGGAGCAAAATCGATTGATTGTACATGCCAGATTTCGCCTGCACGGCCCGTCAATTAGTGGAAAAGAAGGGTGAATTAGACCTCGTGCTGAAGTAGTCTGACGCAAACTCAGCAAACGCTTTCTCATGTGGTCATAGAAGGCGATCGGCTCTATCTGATCCCAAAGTTTCAGCTCTCTAGGTCTCCATACGTTTTTGGGAGCTCGATGGGAAATCGATGGGAAATTTGGCGAATTTCCCATGGATTTTCCATCTAAATTGCGGGAAAACGAGTGAACTTTGTGGAGCCAGATCCTGTTCAAATGGGAAATTTCCTCATCTAAAGCTGATAGTAGAAGAGTTTTCGTGGTATGTACAAATTGATTCTCAGTGATTTCTCAAACAGATTCACTTCATTTTCATCATCTGTTCAGATTGCGAGGTTTTCACTTCTTCAACTCTCATGAAGAAAATTTGCCTTCTACAGAAATTTCACTACCTCCACGTAATAGAGCTCCAAGCATTCATTCTTCATTCCCATTATCGCGCCCCAAGATTTGCTCCTGCTTGAGTGAGTTCGATGGGAAATTTCCCCTTGGAGGCCCGAAAATTTGAAAAATTTCCCATCCAGCTCCCAAAAACATATGAGGATCTAGAAAATTGAAAATCTGGTAAAACATAGAGCTGATCGTCCTCTATGGACATGTTAAAAAGGCTTTGCTGATTTCGAGTCAGACAAGTTCAGTGCGCGGTCTAAGTAACCCTATTTTCCCACGTTCTGGCGGGCCCTGCAGGCGAAATCTCGCACGTGCAATCGATCGATCTCGCTAACCACACTTCATTTTTTACATCTCCACGCTCTCTACTCCACACTTGGTTCTGAAGTGATTCAGACCCTTGCAAAAGTTTCTTGATCGCGCCCGGAATCGAACCCGTGGGCGCGGTGAAGCCGATTTCTAGCACTGCCAAACAAGCCTGTTTTGACACGTTATGACGTGATCATTTTTGCTGGCAAGCGCGGGCCATCATTTGTCAGAATGTCACAAAACAATCAGAACTTCCATGTTACATTCATTGGTCAAGGTACCCCTCTACTTAGCAAAACCACCCTTCCAATACGACCCCCCCCCGCTTTCAGGCCCCCTCCCATACGACCCCCTCATGGGAAATTCCCATCGGACGCTTGACCCTGGTCATTACAGCCGTCGATCCCTCCAATTGAGCTGCGCCAATAGTCGTTGTAAAGAAATCCAATGGAAATATAAGACTCTGTGCCTCATTTTTTCTTCCACAGGTTTAAACGACGCTCTAACACTACATCAGCATCCACTCCCGATAATAGCGGAGATGTTCACGAAGCTAAATGGTTGCCAGCTGTTCTCCCAAATTGATCTCGCAGATGCCTACTTACAAGTCGAAGTGGATGAAGATTCCAGGGAACTCCTCACGATCAATACCCATCGTGGAATATTTCGCTACAATAGACTTCCTTTTGGAGTCGAGTCAGCCACTGGAGTTTTCCAGCAAATCATTGACTCAATGATCGCAGGCGTTCCGGGCATCGACGCTTACCTTGATGATGTCTGGACAGATCCCAGATGAACATATTCAGGATCTGGAAGCATTGCTTGAGAGAATCTCCAGTTATGGGTTCCATGTGCCCATCGACAAATGCCACTTCATGATGCTGGAGATAAGGTACCTCGGCAACATCGTTGACAAAGACGGGACGACGCCCTAATCCCGAAAAAGTCCGAGCGATCACTGAGATGCCACCTCCAGAACTCCAAAAGACCAGACACAACTGTGCTCTCTGCTTGGAATGACAAACTACTACGGCGTCTTCATACCAGGCATGCATCGTCTGCGGGCTCCCCTCGACGCCCTACTGAAGAAGGACACACCGTTCGTGTGGTCATCTGAGTGTCAGGATGCATTCCAGAGAGACAAGGATGTCCTGACGTCACCATTACTGCTCACTCATTACGACCCGAAGTTGGAGCTCATTGTCGCTACCGATGCTTCCGACTATGGGATAGGAGCAGTGATTCTACATCGCTACCCTGATGGAAGTGAGAAAGCAATCTACCATGCTAGCCGCAGCCTCACTGGCACAGAGAAGAAGTATGGTCAAATCGAGAAAGAAGGACTCGCTCTGGTCTACGCCGTCCGCAAATTTCACAGGTACCTTTTTGAACGACGTTCACCCTTCTCACTGACCATAAACTGCTAGTTGCGATTTTCGGCAGCAAAAATGGAATTCCAGTGTACACAGTAAACCGACTTCTCAGCTGGTCACTACTTCGCTGCTACGATTTCAAAATCGAATACCGGAAAATCACCGAATTTGGGCAAACTGACGCATTGTCCCGACTAATCGCAGGAGAGTCGACTAGTTCTGAGGATACCGTCATTGCCCAAGCTATCCAGGACGTGGAAGCAGTTTGTAACACTGCCAGCAAAGCCCAACCCATTTCTATAGAAAGAGTTGCAGAATAGAATGTGAGAGACGAGATCCTGAAGAACATCATGGAGTACGTTCAAAAAGATAGATGGCCACCGAAGTCCTCGCCCAACATTACTCCCTACCAGGCCCTTCGTCGATCACTCTCACTTCAGCACGATTGCCTCTTCTTTGGACCAAGAATCGTCATCCCATTACAACTTCGCCATCAAGTTCTGAAGCTACCACATGATGGACACCCCGGAGCAACACGGATGAAGATGCTGACTCGCTCGTACCGCCTAGTGGACCAACATCACAAAAGAAATTGAGGAATTCGTTCGAGGATGTCGGGAATGCCAAGAAGTAACCAAGGCACCCATAAACAGGATTTTTCTCATGGCCGATCGAAGAGAAACCATGGTCACTTATCCACATCGATTATGCCGGACAAATAGACGGAAGGATGTTCCTCGTTATTGTCGACGCCTACTCAAAGTGGCCTGAAATCATCGAGATGTCGTCGACAACAAGCAAAGCTACAATACGACAACTAGACAGGTTATTCGCACAATTTGGAGATCCCGGAGTCTTAGTTTCAGACAATGGAACCCAGTTCACGTCGATGGAATTCGCGGATTTCTGCAGACTCAGAGGTATTATCCACATGCGATCCCCACCTTTTCACCCACAGTCGAACGGACAGGCAGAGAGGTTTGTCGACACTTTCAAACGTACACTTCGGAACCAAGCTCTTCTTCCCCTCATGGACGATCGCCAGCCGAGAACTTCTTGGGACGTCGTCTTCGTACACCGCTCTCATTACTCACAACCCCCCGAAATCGGCCTGCGTTTGGAAACGACATGGGGGAGCAGTTCAATCGACACACGCCATGCCAAAGTGTTTCGAACTAAAAGAGACGGTATGGGTGCGAGAATTCCGGCAAGGACAGACTAGACGGACACCAGCTACAGTCGTCGCACGCCATGGTCATGCAATATATGATGTCCTGATCAATGGATCTATACAACGATGTCATGCTAATCAGATGCGACCAAATCGCTCAGGACATACTGAGGAGTGAATATATCTTACCGATGTCCTAATTGAGCCACCCCGCCGTCAACACCCATCTCCAAAAAAGCCGACCATTCCGTTGGCCTCTGCCAACACAATGTCGGCACAAACCACGACTTCGATGTTTTCGACAGAGACATCCGATCCAACGACTGCAACGCAACACACGCAGGAACGAGGACAACGCGTTCGCCAACCACAAAAACGTTTACAACTCAACCCATCAAGAAAATCCTTTGCATAGAATATCAGGTGAATGTATAATTGTTTTTCTCTCCTCCTAATATTCATCTCAAGGGGAGGTGTTGTATCATAGGCGAATATTCTTGAGTTGAGCAATAACAACTGTCGGTGTTGTTTTGCTGCTCATGGAATTTTTAGTGTGCTTGTTTTCAAGTACATCGACTGAGCCCTATAAAAGGGCTAGTCTAGTGACGTTGAGTCAGTTGTCCATTTGCTTCGCCAATAAACGCTTCCTGCAGACTACTGTCCGTTCAAGGCCACATCACTGTCGTTTACTATTTTTTTGCACTCTTATAGAGGGAGGATAGCACTTTCGAATCACATATGACTTTTCTCTAAAAGGTAACAAATACTGAGGAAACTTAAAAACCCTGTCTTGCATGAGATTGAATGATGCAAATCCCATGGTTAAGACATGTGTGATCATGCAAAACACGGTTTTTTAGAATCAATAGTTGTTTACCATCAATGATAAATCCATGCGAATCTCATGCATATCCATGAAGAACCCATGGGTATTTGAAGCTTTTGTATGGGTTTTGCATATGTATGCATGGGTTTTTTGTGGATTCTTATCATAATTTCTGGTATCGAATTTGCAGCGGATTTTTGGATGGGTTTTGTGTTGGTATGTATGAGTTTTGCATTGATTTTACCATCGCTGGAATAGAAATATTGACTGAAAAATTGCACGAACACGCATGTTTTAATGGTGGGATTTGCATCTTTTAATCTCATCAAAACAAGGTTTTTAGGTTTCCTGAGTAGGTGGAGAGAAGTGCAGCACGAAAAAAGAGCAAGGACTTATGCTAACTCCTAAGATTTGATATATTCGAATTTTCGGCGCTCAAATATTCGAACATTCACATTTTCGAATAATCCCGAACCTTCGAATATTTGAACGTTCGAATAAACACTCGAAGGGAATTCGTTGTCATATTTCCTAGTGATTCCCAGGCACAGAGAAGATAGTCAAGTTTATTTCGGCAGCTAGCTATGCTACATAGTAGAACTGGCTAGTACTGGCCCCTCTGCATTTCTCATTAGCTCCTGAAAAATGTTTCACATATCATGTGTGCTATTAGGTTGGTGCGAAATTAATCCCTGAAACGAACACTCTTGTTCGAAGGGTTACAGCTCGACTTGAAGACAATATTCATCATCAATTTAATACATGTTCGATTCGCTAAATCTTCCCCAACAATTATTGAAAACGGCATGCTTCTGCAATGAAAACTAGGATCGCAAAAATCTAAAAACCTTTGGAAGGCGATTTTGGCATGCTCTAGATCAGCAGTCTGCTTCTGTCGCAGGTTTACATCTGATACTTGCAAAAATTGATATTCAGAAAGGGAATGGTCTGAGGAATGAGAAGGATGAGTGAGAACCTCGACGCCTTACTGCGCCAGTTTTTGCCGGATGAGTTTTTAAGTGAGAGGCTTGTTGCAACCCTGGAGCAGGAGAAATCTTAATTCCATTCGTCACTGCCAACCACATCCAAAGCAGATTTTCTGACATCAATTTGGAATTTTAATAATGGGACTTTGCTGGCAATGCTTGACTAGGTTGGAGAAGGCTGCATTCACACCATTACAACACCCCCAAACTCCTGACACAACCACCGTAAAGAGAATATCTGGTTTAAGATAACTTGCAAGGGAAGTGCACGAACTTGAGCAGCCATTCCAGAACGAGCCCTATATGGTTAGGATGCCTGTCCAACATGATGTTAGAGGCTATATTTGAAATCTGCTAAATGGTTTACAGAAGCTCAGAATTACCACAGAAAACCGAGAAAAATTCTCGATTTCGGCAGGAAAATGGCAGATGATGTTGATGCTCATGCAAAATGATGTTGATAATCGTGATCAGCGTCTGAAATTACCCCTGTGTGCGAAAATTGGGAAGATATTGCGAGACTCCGTGACTACCCTATGTCCACTGCTGCGTTCTAACCGTGCGCCCTACACGTGCATGTGCCCGTGCGAAGAAACGGGCATAACTCCTGATAGAGATAAGATTCGGGGAAGGCAAAAACTGATTTGAAATTAGCTTGAGGTCATTTATGTGAAACTCTGTGTTTCAGTAAACCATTCAGCAGATTTCAAGTATAGCCTCTAACATCACGTTGGGCATGCTCTCTAAACAAATAGGTCCCGTCTCGAATTAGCAGCTTAAATTCGTGCACTTCCTTATTTACAGTATTCACATGGTGTGGAAATGTGTCGGTTTGGGGACGAAAAATTGAATTAAAAAAGATGTCACTGCAGTCGAGATGCTAGCATTGGTCAGATCGTGTGGTGCTCACGTCCGCACCTTTCTTACCCTGCTGATTGAAGTCAGATGTTGTGAAACTATAGCATAGCGAGCAACCATCCCTGCGCTTATCGTTCGGATGGTAAGATCCGGTTTAGGTTCCACGGCTGTCCTCAACGTCTGTTCGTCCAGCGACCTTCCGCGACCACGACAATATATATACAGGATGCGACAAAAGTCTTTGGACAAGCATAATCGATCTCCAAAACATGGGGAGGAGGAAATTGAAAAAATCGGTAGTTGTTACAAGTCAGCAGTTTTGTTGTAAACATAAATAATATTTTTGATCCCAAAATTTTCCGTACTGGTAACGACCCAGGGTTCGAAAATGGTACATGCGACATTGGCCCGACGCGCACACTGATGAAGTCAAATTCATCTCGGGCATTCTCCAAAGTTTCGGAACAGAGTCCAAATTCCTGTGTGGTGTTGAAAGAGCATTAGCTCACAGAATCTTCGAGACACCGCGGAAACTTCCAGGGTAGATGCAGAACCTCGATAGGCAATTATTTATCTCCACCTTTGCAGTAGAGAAGAAATACTCACTTAAGGAGGCATTTCCATCGTTCCATAAATCCCAAATTAGCATATATACAATAAATAAGAACAAATTTGCATGTCTACCACGAAAAACAGTGGTGCAATCGCCCTCAAACAAGAGAAAATAGCTATGGTAGCGCGATTTCCGTGTATGGTAGCAAAAATTTCGACCACTGCCAAAATTGAAGCTATCAATGAACCTGGGGATACCCTACCTACTTCCCAAATTTTCTGGAGATTTTTCTAGGTTCCATAGTACAAGGCTTCCACTAACTCCCATAGGAATTTGGGATCTCTTCGCAAATAGGTTGTGAAGTAGTGGGGTGAAAACTATCTCCACTACCTGCGCGCAAGAGTCCACGTCTCACCTGGACTTTCCGAAATCTGAGTACCTACGGGAGGGGCGAACCTTAGTATCAAAAATAATATTTATACACAAAACTCGGTTATAAACAAAAAATGACCACTGATTTTCAGATATTGCTCTTCGTTATGTTTTCGCGAGTGATTATGCTTGTCCAAAGACTTTTGCCGCACCCTGTATATTTATTAAATAAGCTAAAACTTATGTGAGTAACAACAAAGATAAGAAAAGACCAAAACACTGTAGGACAAAAAAAAACCAAGACAACTCAATGTAGAGGGGATAAAATTGGATAATTGCATATTTAAAGAAGAAAAAAAAACAATGGCATTGCAAATTTAACGAAGTAAAACCAAACAAAAAAATCAAAAATCAGGAAATCCTCGAGGAATCACGGAATGAGATGACGACTGAGTAGTCTTTTGAATGCGTTGTAGCTAACAGGAAATAAGTGCTTTTTGCGAGAGATTGTCCTATGCGTGAAAAAATATCGTCTGCAGTTGAGCCTAGCTTTTTTGAGCTGGAGTTTCATAGCTCCACCTCGGGTGGCTGATGGTCGCAATGAAAAGAGGTTCTCAAGCTTGGGCCCGCACTCACTATAAAATATTTTTTGAAGTGAGAGATCACTTACTTTTCTGCGAAAACGAAGTGTCCTCAGCCCAAAGTTCCTGTTTCCGTCATCGCTCCCGGGAATCTGATCGTAAACAAATCCTAATGTTCTTATCATAAGTTTTCTGGTGAAAGTATTTTGCACTTTTTCTAATATCTCCGTACTTTTAGGAGTGTATGGGTTAAACAAAGGAGTTCCATACTGCAAAAGAGGTCTGACAAAATCTTTGTAAGCTTTCAAGTACACCATGCTATTCCTAGTAGTAAGTGCCCTGAAGAGATTATGCACCACCCTCATTGCCTTGAACGCCACAATTTCACAGTGAAGATCAAAGCTAGGATCAGCAGTTAGAGTAAAGCCAAGATCCCTCAGTTGTTGTACGGAATTGATAGGTACCTCACCTATACTGTAAGAGTAGTTGGTATTCCGTGACCCCAAGTGGAGCACTTTGGTTTTCTCCTTAGACAACCGTAACTCCCACTTCTGTGCCCATGAGTGAATCAAGTTTATTGATTTCTGTAGTTCATGTCTATCCTCGATAGGATCAATGGAGCGATATATTTTGAGATCGTCCGCAAAGCAGGAACATCTGGTATTCAGCTGCAAGATCAAACGCCGCCCTGGGGGACTCTGCTATAAATGTGTCTAGGTCTTGAATAACAACCATTAACACGCACTTGCGGTTCTTACTGAGAGACCGAATGTTTGCTACAACACATAACGTTTCATTTTCATCGGTCCGAGGACGCCTTAGTTGTTTCCCGAATGATGCGATACTATTGAATGGTTTTCACCATCATCAAGATCTACAAGCGTAGGAGGGATTACAACACACTGAAATTGCAAATCAGTTTGAGATTGAGAGGTAGCCTCAGTTGAACCAGAGACGGTTTCACCACGAGTGAGCGAGGGAGACAGCCTTAGACTCCTAAGCCGATCCCTTTCGCTTTTAGGGAGAGATGGGCGTATGAAAATTCCCTGTAGCGAATAGGACCTAAGCGTAGGAGCCCTGCGTAGTATCAGAGAGACAAAGTAACATGAGGGTACAACAACCTTGAGCAATCGAGGCCTGTTAGGGTTGAAGCGACCCATTCGACAAACGAAACGTGGGTGAGCCTCAATCGATAAAAAATCAAGATGAGACGGACAGAATTTATGTCATAAATAACCCTAGCTGTAGACATGGGAGCACTACATTGAGGAAGTCCCGCTATAACAATAGAGCGCCTGCGCGCAGATTCCTCACAACCGGGTGATGAAGTGTGATCAGCATCAACAGAACGAAAAGGAGAATTTCGAATTCGAGAGAGTTCAAGTTTAAGATTATCAATCTCAGATCTCAAGGAGTTATTCTCAATCAACAATTCACAATTCTTTTTACGTGCTAGTTCGTTTTCGGCTATGAGCTCACGGTTCTTGATCACGAGAGCAGCAAATTGTTCCTTGAATTCCACAAGATGACCGACCACAGTTCCAAGATGGGGCGGCAGCGATGCGTCATTGAGCACAAGATCAACGGCTTGATCGATTCCGGCATTCTTTGGTGGACTGTCAAGCTCAATCTTGTGCTTTTTTCCACGTCGAACCTCAACAGTAGGTGGAGCAGGAGCAAGAGGTGTGTCCGTTGAGTTAGATTAAGGAAAGTAATAGTAAGCAATAGACCTGATCGGGCGGCTAGAAAAACTTTTTCCAAGAAAATCTCCCTGCTGCAGGGAAGCTCGCAGATCAAAAGTGCGACGGTGTAGCGAGGCAGAGGATCGATTAGCTGGCCGGCGCTCCTCCTAACGAAATTGGAAAAATTCACCTTTACTGGTGGCTAGCGTACAGAACCAGTAATTTCGCACTCCGCCACGTAAGTGCTAGCTTGATCGGGTAAGATCCTTGCTGTGAGACGGTGATAGAATTGGTAGTAGTCGAGTAATAGTCGAAATAAGACGATAGTTAACGTCGGCGACGAGACAGTGTAGGCGGCCGACCGCTCGCGGTGAGATCATGCACGAGAATGGTGGTCGCGGAAGGTCGCTGAACGATCAGACGTTGAGGACAGCCGTGGAACCTAAACCGGATCTTACCATCCGAACGATAAGCGCAGGGATGGTTGCTCGCTATGCTATAGTTTCACAACATCTGACTTCAATCAGCAGGGTAAGAAAGGTGCGGACG
>KN726257.1:20267-36281 GCA_000816745.1 Ancylostoma duodenale
GTGTTGTGTTGTGTGTGTGTGTGTGTGTGTGTGTGTGTGTGTGTGTGTGTGTGTGTGTGTGTGTGTGTGTGTGTGTGTGTGTGTGTGTGTGTGTGTGTGTGTGTGTGTGTGTGTGTGTGTGTGTGTGTGTGTGTGTGTGTGTGTGTGTGTGTGTGTGTTGTGTTAGGTTGGTGCAAAAATAATGCGCGCTTTTCATTGCGTAATCTTCGGTGCAAAAAACTTCCGGTATTTCTTATCACCATTATGAAATGTTGTAGTGATTGGTAGCAAATTTCATGAGCTTGTCAAATACCTCAAGCATTTTGAGGGAAATTCACTTTCTTAGCGAATTCTTAGTTCTGAAGCGAAAGACGTCAAAACGAATTTATTCCTAACTCATTTCAGCGAGCTAAAATTCGGCGGCATCGCAGCAGGAACAGCTCGGACACCATATTTTTGACTGAGGAAGTGTAAGAGAATGCATACCGCGAAGCTGTTTAAGGATTTTATGACGTGGTGTGTCTTGATTCGAAAGTAAGGAATGTCGCGTGGGACTCCATGGGGTTTGTGACCCTTGACCGATAACAGTAATCAAGGGGGACCCATTCAGAACAACATACAATATTTGCTTTCGCAGAACATCGCCGGTAATTGTTATGAGACCACCCTTTGCTTCTGTATGAATGGGAGGGTTAAAACGTTCGACGAGTAGATATCACTTATACTTAACGAGTACCAGATTGTTCTTTAAGAGGTCTGCTCCACGCTCTTGTAATGAAGAAATTGCAACCAAACACTCAGTCGATTAGTGAGACACTGTGAAGGATATACCTTCCCCTACGAAATGAACCGCCTTACCCAACAGTTAGGCAACGAAGAAGCACCGAAACACCTCCAAGAACTGACGTAACATCAAGTTAAGGTCACGTCGAATTTGTGCTGACCTGCTGCGAAAATCGCTCACTACAGCTCATTTGATCTTCCTCACCTGGAAAATATGTGTAAATGAAATAAATTGGAAAATTCACTGCGTGAGCACGACGTTGCTTAATAAAATGGATTCTATACCGCTACACAGCGCCATCCAGCCACATCTCACACATCAGACACTCCACCTGCTGGAACCATAAGGCTAGGAAGCTCTGACCTATACATCATAGTAAGCAAACCTCTCGCTCACGGCTATCACTTCCTCGAGCATTTGGAGGACTCCTCCCAAGAAGATTTTTTTCAAAGACTAGAGGGATATCAAAATTGCCTTTTGGAAGTTCATCGACCCTAGAAGGCGCTATTCAAATTGTACGGCAATCAGTGAATATCTTCCTTATTGCTAGAGATTTGCAAATTACAATACCAAAGGCACGAAAACGCGCATTCTCATTGCACCAACTTAATATAAGTTCGTACAAAAGCGTAGAAGAGAGTGTGGTGCGGTTGAGTAGGAAAGTAAAGTAGTGAAAAGGCTGAGTGAGGTGAGACGGATATGCCGGTGCCCACTGATGGTGTTACGCCATGCAGTTCCACTGGTGGATGAGGAGTTTGGTTGCGCTAAGTATTAGGTGCCAACATAAGTCCTTGCGCCTTTTTCAGTCGTAATTTTTCTGCGTCCTTTTGCTAATTTTCCATGAAATACTCTATACCATCCGAAACTGTTTTTCTACATCTACGTTTCCATCATCATGAGGTTTCTAGAGGTTTCTCATGAATGTTGACTGACTTCCTTTTATGACTTAAGAAGAAAAAACTTTTTTAGGCTTAAGAAGGAAAACGTCAATTCGAGAAAAAAAAACCATTTCTTTCTTGTGTTCAATAGGGACCAGAAAACAATAGATACTGTTTCTGCGCGTAAGCTCTGTAGAACATTAACGCGGGATGAAATTATCAGTGGAGCTCTTGAGGGGCTAGTTTTACGATCCTGGCAAGGGTGGAGTACGACTTTATCAAGAAGATGACCAGGCCCTTGTGATTAGATTCTTTCAGCAGATTTACCTGAAGTAGATGCTTGCGTTGAGAATTATGATGTGATTCCTCTTGAGCAATTCTCATGTTTTTTTTTTTCAAAAGAAATTTGTTTGATCGAAGTGGTTGATGTCATCGAGACCAAATGCGTCTCCTTTGAACTTGGAAGATCGTTGGTAATCAGACATTCTAGGCAAGATGTCATACTTACGATTAGCTTACTCGGGTAGTCTTGGTGGCCCTTCTAGCTCCAGCTGAGTGTCAGAGGAGATAGGTGTGTGTTGCGCTGTTTTTCTGTCAATGCTCTATTTCGTGGGCTCTAAACCTTAGCAATTTTTGTTTCAATAAACTTGACTACAGGATTCGTTTAGAGAATGTACAGCGCCTTAGAATCATTTATGACAAATATCTAAGAGATATCAAATTGGCGGAGGAAACTGCAGCTGAAGAAAAGGAGCAGGGACGTCTGTTAACACCTAGTAATAGGAAGAACGCCAGGTCCTCTGCTCCCCTGGCTCAAGAAACGTGGTTTTGAAAAGTAGTCAAAAATTAGCATTAATTTTTGAAGGTCAAACTGGGGAAAATTCCAGTTTGACAGAGCCAGTTTACCTTGTCGCATTGCCTTGAGTACCTCAACATTATTGGGCACTGAACGTCAATCCTCGTTGCTTATGCAGGGCTAGTTTGACACCCATCAGCTTCCCCTACAGGATCCAGCTCATCGTTATCCAGGTTATCATGAGACTCACTTCGCAGCTTCATCTGAGCGGAACTTCCCAAACGAACGCTGTTCGGTACATTTACTAGCCTAATGCCCCTTAACAGCTCGCTTATATTTCTAGCTTTCTCTGCTCTAATTGCTCAAATATGGAACCCTATTCCAAAATCAGACGAGTTTTGGTCTTTATATTATATTAATATTTTTCTGATATTTGAATATTTGAAAGCGGATATTACTTATATCTGAAAGTCTTAATATTTGAAAGCTAGTTAAATGCTAAGTAGGCGATTTTGTAAGAGGGAGGATGTGCTTCCATAATAAAGAAGAAGATGGGAACTAATCCTGTAAAGCTTCAAAAATAGAGAGTATCAAAATTACGGCTCATAAAATTTGACATTTCATACTTGACGATCTAATACATAATACAATAATACATGTATAATACAATCATAAACTTTCAGTGTCCACCCGACTTCGTATCAACGTATCTAGTGTGGATTATCGTTGGTGGATTAATATTGATGATATGTGTTCTTTGTTGTGTTGCCGGGATCGTTTTCTCAATTCTGTAAGCTTAGCCATTTTAATGTTCTCTTTTTTCATATCCGAGGGAACATTTTGAAGGGAGCACACTCTCACGAGATCTACAGTGGAAGCCAATGACGTTGGCCCATTTGCGGCCTCGAGAAGGACGCAGCGCGACTGCGCCGCGAGCGCCGGGATCGGTGTCGTCTGTTGCCAGAGTGCTATTTCTAGGCTCTTTTCTTCCCAATTCGGTCGATAATTCTCAAAATCGGGTAGAAAAGCTGCTAGAAATAGCGTAACAGCAGCAGAAAACTCGGCTACAGCGTGCGCGGCGTGGTCGCGCGGCGTCCTTCTCGAGGCCGTGGATGGGCCACCGCCGTTGCCGTCAACTGTATGTATTGATGGTTTAATCAGACATTCAGTTGAAAACCGAGAGTGATGCGATGCTGCAGCTCATTCTTGAGTGAGGTTGACTACTGGCCTACTGTTTCACTTTTGTGTTCTAAGGCCGATCGGAAAGAAAGGTCTTGAAATGCTCCACTTTAATACAATTGCCACTGCCTTGAGTGGTGAACATCAAATGTACACTCCTGTACGGTGGGCCGTGACGACTTCTGTAAGGTCTGCCTTGCCTTCACGTTGATATCTTATATCAATAATTCGCAAATTATTTACACAAAAAAAACAAGAGAAAACACTCTAACTAGAAAAACAGCTCCCGTTTTGTTCACAACCTTCACATGGATGCTAGATCAAGCGTATAGGATTCCTCCTTGTATTCGTCGGTGATGGAATGGAAGTCCTAAACAGAAAACAGAAAACAAAGCAAAAGAAGAAACTCATCCTTCCATTGAGGCAACAGTTGGCACCTGTACAGGTAGAATGCAGCAATAAAATACAGGAATACAGAAAACCAGGATTTAAAAAAAAGATAAAATTCTCAAAATTGGGCTATCAAACCGTTCTTCTTCCTTCTTTGACGGGCTGAATATTGAACGACGTGATGCAGACAGCTGAAGACAGTGTCCGATCACGATACGCATATTAGAGATATCAGCCGGCAACGTATGCAAGCGTTGCGGGAATCGGCTCGTCCATTTGCACAAAATCACATGTACGTTAGACGTTATAATGTATTTCTGCATAGGGGCCTCAATTCCCCGTTTTGATCTGGAACATCGACACACCGAAAAATGTGAACCGAATTTGCCGTGCCGAGCATGACGAATTTCTTCGACATTTTCTACAATTTCATAAGTTCCCCTTCCAGTCACTTTTTTTCAATAAAATACGCTTCTGGCAGAATATTCTCGTCAACATCTTATGTTATTCGACTGTAAACAATGTGGCAATATGTAAATCGTCCGGCTCGTGAGAGTCGCCTACCTTCTGTTGCCGCTTTTACGCGCACATGGAATATAGGTTTTCCTCGCTCTTCGCTCAACAGGGAATATGGGGCTCCAAATCTCAACTCATTTTCAGATGTTAGAATATGAGAACTCGATTTTTTTTGAAATTATTGAGTAATGCTGGGTCAACAAATACCCTGTAATACTTTTGTACCAACCTGATATATTCAACGTAATGGCAAGAGAAATTCCACTTGCATGAAAACTAGAAGCCTATGAGGAGGTGAGAACTGGTGACGAAAACACCGTGCAAATATTATAGAGTGAGGAATGAGTTCGAGGAAAGAAAGATATTTACAATGGTACTGAATGAGACAGCTAGACTTCAAAAGAAGGAATGTACGTTATAGACCTACTGTTCTTAATGTGTACATAGTTAGTTCTACGGAGTCTGCGCTTTCATCAACCATCAGCTTTTGAAATTTTATCTCGGGGTTTTCTTTTAATTAAAGGGTAAAGTGGTCGGCGTTAATCAATGTAGGATGCGCCACGCATTCGACTTCATCTGAGCATCGTAGAGGCGATGAATGCGTATGTGCACTGTAAAGTAACTTGCGGTGGACATCTAGTGCTGTATTTTGCATTAAATTTAACTTTTCTATAGTTTTTCAATGTATTGCGCTAATATGCAGTACTAAAGGCAAAGTCCCCCTCGTTTCGCGTACTGGAGAGGTCAATTTACTCAGGAAATCTAAAAAGCGTGTTTTGCATCGGTATGCATGGGTTTTGCATGACTTTGAGAAAATCGTGGGTTTTTCGCGGGTTTTGCATGGGATTTGCATCGGATTTGGAGACGCATGGTTTCTGAATGGGTATGCATGGGTTCTGCATCGATTTAAGCAATGCTGAAAATATTGATTAAAAAAAACCGGGTTTTGCACCGGATTAAACCGGGATTTGCATAGGTGTGCATGGGTTTTGCATCGATTTGTGAAAAAACCGGTCATTTAAATTTTTCATTCATTATTCCCATTGTTTCTTCACAATCAGGAGTGGTTTATGTCTGACAAAAATTTACTCATTGCGATTTCCATAATTATGCCAAAAATTTGCGGGTTTCTCTGAAATATAAAATAACCGAGCGAGCCGCTTCGCGGCGCTTTCTCTCGGACCCGTGTGCTACGTTACTCTGGGGCCATCTAAACTCACAAAAATCGTTTTCCCGAGCGAAAGTCTGGGGCCATCTAAACTCACAAAAAATCGTTTTCCCGAGCGAAAGCGCCGCTTCGCGGCGCTTTCTCTCGGACCCGTGTGCCACGTTGCTCTGGGGCCATCTGAACTCACAAGAAATCGTTTTCCCGAGCGAAAGCGCCGCAAGAATATCATTCTCATCCACACGAAGCGCAGCTTCGCCGCGCTTCGCGCGAATGACAATGATTTTCTGCGAATCTGCATGATCCTCTTGTTCTTTGTAGAAACTCAAGGATGATTTTCCTCAACTGGGGAATGAATTGTCTCTCTGGTGGGTGACTGTTTGTTGATGCGAGGGCTTGCGGCAATTCCAAGCGATCTTTTCCCCACATACTCCAAAAACTTTATAGCTTTAATGGAGCGCGAATGATGCTATGTGGTCTTAAGAAGAGAATCTGTCTGAAAGTTCAGGACATGAGAGGATTTCTCGCTTTCGGGCCTTTAATTCTGTTCAATTGAACTCTAAGCGTGGTTGATGCTGAGGCGTTGTAACCACAGACGTGAAAACACATTAAATTCGAGAGCTTATCCTAGATGCACTGTGAAAACTTCTGCGTAATTTGAAATGGGAACCTTCTCCAAGCTTTTGGCATCCTTATTCAATGTAAAGTTACAGTTCTGGCCTAAACTACTCCAGGTAAGCACGAAAAAGTCGCTGTTTTGGCAGAAACGGGGATCCCAGCTCGACCGCTGACTTTCAGGATGACTCACGCGACAGATTACGAAATCAAATCCTCATCCATCATGCCTCCAAGCTGCGGCCTTCAGAAAGCTTGCATTCTCTATTGGTACGGTTTCTTCGCAACCCATGTGGCATACATACATTCACCATCGGCATTTCTTTGATTCGGCTTGTTTACGCCAAATCACCCAGTGGCGGCGGGCAAAGTGGGAGGGGCAGCCAATAGGAGTCGCGCGCTCCACCCACCACGTGACGATGGGGGGGGGGTCTGCGACTTATTATAGTAGATTGCATGTTAACATAGGGAACATTCACCAGCTTAATGTACGATGCAACTCAGTCGGACATCCAGCAGAAGTTGGCCCGATCGAAAAGTGCGCAAGCTGGTGAAGTTGCAAGGTGTGTGACGACATTGCATTGCTCGTGACAGGGCAGTATTACGTGGGAGCCACTCCCGTACCCCCCCCCCCCCCCCTCCCCACGAGAAGAGAAGTGAGGGCCACTCCAGGACGCGAATTCATCATCACAAACCCATGCAAAACCCACGTTACCTCATGCAAAACCGGTGCAGAACCCATGCAAAACGCGGTTCTCAAACCGTGTTCTGCATGGCATTTGGGAGGGATCTGCATGAGTGTGCATGACTTATTCGTGGGATTTGCATCTTTCAATCCAATGCGGAACACGGTTTTATCCCGTGCAAAACACGGTTTCTAGATCTCCTGAGTAGGGAGGCTGTTGGTTATGGGTCGCTGTTTTGAATGCCAGAAAGATTATAAGAAAGCAGCTGTCAGCTATGTTCTGTACTGATAATAGAGATAGGGAGATTAAGCAAACCACTGAAATTTCCGCAGTTTCAGGACAAGCGTTCCGTTGTGGTGTGAGGAATGAAGAATAATAGGAATAGTGGTTTTATATATGGCGTGGAATTTTAGCCCCCATTCTTGAACTCCTTCATAAGTTAGTTATAAGGCAATTTCGTTCTGCTATCGCTAACCCTAGCCAATGCAACACTTTGTTACTAAAAAGGGAGGGACGCTTGGTCACTGTGGCCATTCATAACAAGATGTATATTGTCTGATGCGGTTTGTGACGCTGATGTCAAATCCCTTTTCAAAAATGGCCAAACTACTCTCCACGATGAGTTATGTCCACTAGCGCCCCTACGGGACGCTAGAAAGTGGGGTGGGGCAGCCACTTGAGGCATGTGCAGAAGCTTCACACATGCGAAATGCTTAAAAAATTAACAGATAAGCAAGACTAATCATTAAGTGAGTTCAAATACAAAATCCCCCTATGAATTGCGTACATATACTCTACCACTCTGGCCGCCGCGGAAACTCCGGGCTTCCACTCTTCCCATGCCCCCGTAGCTGTGCTTAGAAACTTTTTACCACTCATCTACAAGTAAAGCTATTTTCCGGTGCAGTGATACTACCTATTGTTCTTTTGTCACATTTCTTACACGCTATCACCAGCCACTCTCAACTCTGCACACGAATATCTTCCAGATGGCTTTAGTGCCTTTGAACAATTCAATGTTAACCAGTGCAATGCGAATAATCACCTTAAATGATTCAAGCTACGCGTTATTGAGATAGCGCCCATACGAGCTGCTTGAAAGTGGGGAGGGGCAGCCACTTGATGTACGCGCAAAAGCTTCACGCCTACGAAATACTTAAGAAATCAAAACAGTTACGAAAATAGTAACTAATTGAGTTTGAATGAAAATCCTCCTTATGAGTTGTGTGTGTTCTATGAGCCTTGCCGCCCGGCCGACTCCGGACTTCTTGTACTGCGATGCTAGCCTTCCTCGAGCCTTCTTCACGCATCAACATGTAAAGCTACTTTCTGATGCAATGATACAGCCCACGCTTGTTGTCACCGCACTTTTCAAATGTCCATGAACCTGCCATTCTAGTTACTCATCTCAGCGAACAAATGATAGCGAGGGAGAGAGTAGGAAGCAAAAACCCATGCCAAAAAAGTACAAGTGGAAGCTGAAGCATTCTTGCAAAAGTAGTGGAAGAGCAGTGCAAAAGCAAAGGGCTACTACCACTTTTAGCATTTTGGCACTTTGGCTTGGGAACATCTCTCATTCATCGAACCTTCGTGTTTTCCCACCATTTGAGCGCGCAGCTCGATGTGCCCGTGTCTTCGCGTTTTTCACAATTTTGGGCACAGCAGACCCCTCCTCCATCGATGGATCCTCAGCAAAGCGTTTTCCCACTCCTCCACCCGTGAGCCCATATCCTGGAGGTCCCTTAACTTCTAGGCCACAGCAGATCCATCGCCTGTCGGTGGACCCGTATCCTGGCGTTCCTCACACCTAGGCCATAGTGAACCCCTCTATCCGCGGACCCATATCCTGGAGTTCCCTCAACTATTAGGTCACGTATGACCCTTGTGCCATCAGTGGACCCGCATCCTGGCGTCCCCCACCCTTCTACGTCACAGTGAACCGCTCCTCCATAGGCGTAACCGTATGCTGGCGCAGCGCAAACTTTCAGGCCGCAGCAGACCCGTCGTCCATCAGAAGACCCGCATCCTGGCGTTCCTCACACCTTGGCCACAATGAACTCCTCCTCCATTCGCGAATCCGTATCGTGGCATCTCCCGCACTTTGAAGCCACAGTAAACCCCTCCTCCATTTGCATAAACGTGTCCTGCCACCATTGGCCCTTCGTACCCCTGTCGCCCATCGTTGAATCCATGCCCTTTGTAAATCTCGAGAGCAATAGAAGGAAGTAAGTAGTTATCCAGAAATTTTGACTGATAATGTACGCGGACACAGGAAATGTCACAATGGACTATTTTCTATGCATGTAAATCTACAAACTGGAACTGATCACGTGGCTACGGAATCTCTTAGGAATTTCTGGAAGGATGTTAGGACAATGATGTACAAAATGTGAGAAGGTGTGACGGATACCACCGGAGCTGTACCTAGGGAGCTCTCATGCCGTCCACAAATTTCATTGCTCTCAACGGAGAAGCAGTGTGTCTATCCGGCACAACTGTTTGCTTCACCATCCAGCATGCCTTTAGAGTGGTTATCCTGTTCCGTATGTTCTTGTAAACACTATCTCATTCGGAAGCTGCGAGACTATTAGACTGCTGGCCTTGCAGCGAATTGGTCATGAGAGATTTGACTCCATTTGGAGCGTATGAGGCGGTTATGAAATCGCAGGTCTCGCGTGGATCTAGCCTAAGGCGCTGTCTGCGCACCCTCTTTTCGCGTTATCCATTAATCGGTTCTCGTCGCAAGCCTGCGCATCCACCCTAGATCATTGTCTATGCGCTTTTCCAAATAATGAAAGGTCAGAGAAGCAGACGGACCCTCAGCGTCTGCAAAATGAAAATCAACACGCTATCATTCTTTATATAAGAGATTTTTGGCACTCATATGAAAACGTTGTACCTTGACACGAGCATAGCTCATAGCGCAAAGGTATGTTTCTCTTTCAGAGAAGCACTCATAGGTTCGAGTCCTGTCATATACAGGTATATTGCATTTTTTTTCACTGATATTTTTTCGTCTCGACCATCTATTCCATGCAATTTCATAGCCTTTTCCACGCTGATTGCATAATTATTAGAGATTGTGGAAATTTGGAACCATCTGGATTGAGCAACTAAATTTTAATACTTTATGGGCACCTACGGTAGGATATCCTAATAAAACGCTCAAAACACAGAGGCTTCTCACAGTGGGAGCAGCTAGTGAACAAGAGCTTGTTGCAGCCGTTATGCTTGAAATTTCTCATCAAGTCTGATCGGATACGAGGTCTGCTGCTCCAACTGTGAAAAATTTCTGTGTTTTGAGCATTTTGTATTATTTCATCATAGGCGCTCATAAAACAAAGTGAAATTGAATTGAAATTTGATCTTCACACTCATCCACTTGAGAACATCAGTAGTGTCACTGCTCTCGAATGTTGAGTATATGCTGCTAATTGTTCAAAGGGTTCCGAAACTTCAGAACAATAAAAGTGGACTATTGGCCTAGCCCTACACCGAAAACCTCAGAATCACAATTTTCACCCAAACTTCAGATACTAGGATTATTGGATTAGCTGATCACTACTGTTACACTTATTCTGCACCCTGACGCCATTTTTGTGGGGTTAAAATAGTTACACTGTAAATACGGTATCATCAACAATCTTCTCAAACTTTTCCCAGTGGAGTTATGTTATATATTGATTTCAAGTGACGCCATTATTTCGTACTACGCTGCCATTTTCTTGTCAAAAATTGACAGTTCCTTCCTAATCTTTACAGCAATCCTATTGTAACCCTACATTATCGGTTTTTCGACACAAAACAGATGCGCTACACGTGTTCAGAGCATCAAATGATCCCAATGTGCGAAGTTCCAGAAATTTTTGTGAGATACCGTATTTACAGTATACCCACAGTAACCTTACAAAAATGGTGTATTACAAAATGAGTACGATTTTCGTGATCAGCTATTCGAATAACCACCATAGGAAAAGTTTGAAGAAAAGCTATGATCTTGAGATTTTTGGGTAGAGTCAATCGAATAGTGCTGAAAAACCTTATGAAACTGTATACAACAGATTTACACACGAAAAAAATCAGTGAAAGAAAAATGCAAAGCATCAACCTCCACGAGAAAACGAACCCGCTATCGACCCCATGAAGAGCGATAGACTACCTTTCAGCTACGTCTCACCTACTACCTCGCCGTTGGGCCCTACTACCTCGCCGTTGGGCCGCCTTTGTGAGCACTTCCCCGTAGGGAAAAAGGGCATAACTCTTTATAGCCCTCTTGCCACTAATCTCAACCCGCTGGTCTCGTAGTCCCACCTCAGAAGCGATTGAAGGCCTGCATCGAGGCCGAAGGAGTCGGCCCCAGGCAGTACTTATGTGATGATGGCTAATGCTTGGATGAAACAGGTAGTATAGTCCTTGTAGAAAAGATAGACTGATTGCGCATGCGGTTTCATAGCGTCGCTATTGCAGAATCGCGGCAGGACCTACCACACCCTCTCACTTGGACCATGCTTTCTCCGAATCCATCCTTCAGGTCCCACCGCGTTTCTGCAGTCACTGAATCCCTCTATCTTCCAAGGAGGACTGTAGATAGGACGTCCCCAATATCTTGCGTCAATGGAACAGGAGGTTTGAAAATTGAGCGATCCACACTTGAAGGCAGCACTCCCGGAAATTCTCACTTCTGAAATGTGTCCCTTATCATGTAGCCGACCGCTCGATAATCGCAACAGTATGTTGAATACCGTGAATGGCGGCCTACCTGCGAAGATACTGCAGTGGACACATCTGCCGCTGTGGACAAAAAGGTTTCGTCGCTCCTGCTAACGCCATCGACTGGGTGTGTACATGTGGTTTAGCGCAGACTCGTGTATTGAATTCGTACCATTTGCAGGGTTTCGGGGCGGGACCCATTAGGGAACACTCGTTCGCCATTATTTTCTGTGTTTTCCGCGTGTTTCACGCTACTTCATCGTTGTCAATGAGTTCATCGTCCCTGAGAACCTCGATATACCGCGAAACCTCCAACCCAGAAATATCTGTGAATGCTGCCTTTAATACAGCGTAGAACCTAGACCTTCTCGTCACAGCGAGTCCAGCAATGTAAACCAGTTGTCACATAGTAAAGGTAACCTGGTTTCTGAGAAGATTGAAAATGCAGACTTCGTAGAGCATTTTGCTGGTGCAATCCGTCTGTGCTGGCTGCCCGCCGCGGCACCCAATCAACAGCTTCACACGTCAACTCTGTTCAGCAAGTTGTTACACACCCGGTCGGGAAACACGGGTTTAAATTTCATGCAAACCGCCGGGATCACCTTGTCAAGGAGATCCGGAATCTGTTAATAGCTCAAGCAAAAAAGGTGGGACACTGCTTTTGACGGAAAAACAGAAAAGAGTGGCCGCGCGGCCAAAAAGATATGATGAGCGCCATTTCGACAACAGGATTGCTATAACTCACTTCTGGATTGAGCTATCCAGATGAAATTTGGAAGTCTGTTCAAGCTCTATGGGTGCTTCCTAGCAGTAGCTTATCTGGACAGAAACCCAATTCTAGTGGCTTTATCAAGCCTAAACATCAATCCCCTCGGCTTTCTTTGATTTCATCCAATATCTTCACTACCGACTAATAGGAAAGATGAAGAGTGCATACAGACTAGGCACATAATTGGCTATTTTTTCCACTGGATGTCATTGCTCCACTTTCCTTTGCTGCTCAAATGCGTGGACCAAAATAATCCATCGAATTTAACAAAAAATCCTTTTTATTGCATCTAAAGATTATTGGCAACGTTACAGTTCCTATTTCAATGTCAGAATAGTTGTTGATAGTGGATATCATATGATAGAAATACCCTCCGTCGGAATCGTTGCCTTTTGTTTGAGATTATTAAAAACTCTTTTTTTTTGCCACTTTTTGGTAATTCCACTTTTTCATGCAAAGATAATAACTACAGGACGCGACTATTACAGTGAATTACTCACTCAAGATACGATTTAAAGCAACTCCTCTGCGAATCGAAATGAAGCGATACAAACGAGAAACCATCATGTTGGTGAAAGTGGTAACTCGGACTTCGAATACGATAGTTCTGTTTGAAGACAGTTTGCGGCAATGTTATGAAGCGCAAACGAAGAGTACTTCGACCCTCATCATTTCCTAAAATTTCGGCCAAAAAGCTCAATCCCTAATTAAGTTACAAAGAAAAGATCCGCCTTCAACATGCTACTGATCATATCTTTCTGGCCGCTACTGTAGAATTTGAAAGCGCTTCGCGTTATACCACACATCACATCATTGACAATGTTATGGCTTTTTATTACAGAAGCAAAAGAGCAGAAATTGCAAGATTAAACCAAATGTGGCAGATACCTTTCACTTCGCTGGTTTCAATCGTTAATAAGGTTGGTCCAAGAGTTTTCATATGTTTCGTAGGCCTGCAGGTCTTGTGTGATTTTCAGGAGAAAGCCATTAGCCATCGTTCTTTGCAAAGCAGTGTTGCGTCAACAAAACTATCGATGGAGGGAAGAAATGAATCTAGAAATTACAACTTTTTTTTGCTTCATGTGAGGAATTCGATTATTTAGCTATTTCTATCAAACTACATTTTTTCGTATTTTTCGGTAGGTGGAACTAGATTCTTGCAAAATCTCACTCTTCCCCGTGAGACTTATTCTTGAGAGTATACAAGTAGTTGTTTCAATGTTCTGGAATGTTTGAACCGTAGAATTTACGCTTTGTTTTGGTCAACACGCCTCTTCGAAGATAGCCATCCACTGAGAAATTGCCTGAGCTAAGAAGCGGGAATGTTCTGATGGGAGTTGACGACGAGACATGTTGCACCAACATTAATAGCCGTCGATTTTCCGCTTCTGGCGTTGACATCCTAGAAGAAAGGTCAAGGAACACCACTCGTACGAATAACGAGGGTAGGATCCAAACATCTAGGGGTCCAACCATTCATAATGAGATGTACACATTCATGAATCGTTTGTGACGTGGATCCTAATTTCGCTTTTTTCAACTGCTGCGGAGCATTCCTTGGAGAGCTAGAGAGTTAAGGGTTATTTTCTAGCTCGCCCAGAGTGGTTAGATTTGCTTCTGAAGACAGGTTCTGCTAAAAGTTCTAAATTTGAACAAGTTTTGGAAGCTTCAATTAATTTGAAGTGGATTTTCAGTTGGGTGCAGTTTTAGCGAACATTTAAGCAAAACGTATTTCAAAGAAGAGGGCTGGCAATAAATGCAACGTGAAAGTTTCATGACATCGTGATGAATCATGCTCTTGCTATCAAGAGATATGCCAGAAATCGGTTGCGAGGGTGGCATTTGCTGCGCCCACGGGGTTCTCCCCGTCGAAGTTTTTTTTTAAACTGGTCGGAACCACATTAGAATTACGGTCAAGTAAAGACGGCGCAACTATTTGAAAATCAAATGTGAAAAGCGCAATCGATCGATTGCCCATGCGAGAATTTGCTTGCAAGGCCTGTTGTTTCGTTCAAAAGTAGGGTGAATTAGGCGCAGTGCATAAGTTGCCTGATTTGATATCAAGTAACACTTTTCTATATTCTCACAGAGAACGAGCTCCACATTTTTTTGGGAGCTCAAAAAAAGAAGGAAATCTTTTAAGTTTTTAGGCCTCCGAAGGGAAATTTCCCATCTAATTCACTGAAGAAAGAGCAAAGAAGAAGCAAAGCAGAGAATGCTCGGAGCCCTATTACGTAGAGGTGACGTAATTTTGACTGTAGGTAAACTGTCTTCGAAGGAGTTGAAGAAATAAAAACCTAGCAATCTTATGAGATGGTGAAGATGGGGTAAATCTGTTTGGGAAGCCACTGAAAAGCCATTTGCGGATATCATGACAACAGTTCTTCGGATTGTGAAACCTGGTTCCAAGAAGTTTGTTCTTTTTCTCGCCATTTAGATGGGAAATTGAAGATAAATTTTCCAAATTTCCCATTTATCTCCCATCGAGCTCCCAAAAAGGTGTGGATCCCTAGAGAAGCGGAACTCTGGGATATAATAGAACTTATCGTTCTTTATGAAAACACAGAAGCGTTTCTTGATGCCGAGGCAGACAGCTGCTGCACTGAACCCAAATCACCCTACATTTGCATGAGCTGGCGCAGCAAATGTTAGCGTGCTCGTGATTACTGCCTTGCGGTCACGGCGCGCACTACGGGGTACTGCGCGCACATACATATACGAGCTTGTATGCACCAAGTTTCCCGGTTGCTTCGTCGTTAGCAATGGATTTTTTTGTTACGTATGGGTTTTCTCGTCACTTGGAATATTTCTCCAAAGCTTATGATGATTTTCCTCTCTTGTATTAGGTGCGTGCAAAAGTTCCGGGGCAGTTGGACCCAAATTTTTAAAACGCCATAACTCGGCCCTAAGGTAACATTTTCATACAATTCAAAAAGCATCAGGATCTGTGTAAAGTGGTCCATATGGCACATACAAAATTTCTTCTAATCCCAGAAATTTGACAGGTTTACACTTGAAAAAGCTACACACGTCGTTTTTGAGTATGGTCTCTTCATCAAAATACTTGTTGCGGATGTAAAGTCATAGAAGCATGAAATGTGGATGACCTGTTGGAGACAGGCGCAGGGAGTATATAGGCTAAGTTGGAATTACGAAACTTAAGTGGTCAATTTTTTACAAGGCTAATACTGTAGCATGCCGGCACGGCTTATCCCGCAGCTGCAGCGGACGACGTAAGCTCGCCTGTATTGCCCTCATATTTGAGAATTCTCCAATGACTACTTCAGACAAAAGAGGGTATAATTCGACAATTACTGTGCATCCTTTTGGAAAACATCGGTTACGGATGACGTGAGTTGTTGACCATGAAAGGTCATACAAGTTCCTCAAGAGTGCGGCTACGGTTCGTCTATTTTTTAGGTGGGTTGATTGAACCTAGATCACAGGATGACCTGCTCTTAATGTCGTACACGACCCATTTTCTATCAAGAATAACAATTTTCCCTGAAAAGAGTTGTTGGAATATCAGTAGGTCGAATATCTCCAG
>KN726257.1:45740-62953 GCA_000816745.1 Ancylostoma duodenale
TGATAAGGATGCGCCAGCACTCAGAAAGGGGGGGGGGGAACTTCGATAATCGGATCGAGCGATATACAAGGAGGGTTGCGCCGGGCTCAGTGGTGAGAAAGTGCTGTGAGTTCAGTCCATCTTTAAGATCAATGAGAAAATACTGAATGCTAAACCTCAGCAATGATTAGTATACCATCAACGTGATTTTTCTACATCACATCCCCTCGCTACTTTCCCTTCTCTCATTTGTGTATGGATACACACCGCACCCTCCTCTTTTATATGTTCAAACTAACCCTTACCGCTTTTGATCAATAACAACAAACAAGGAATGGTAAACCATTTCCTGTGGTCATGCCATGTTGAGTCGGTTACATATAATTGCGATTAGCTATTTTCAAGCGAAAATTGTATTGCGCCGATAAACGCGGTCAGTTTTCTTTGACCAGCTCAGTTTCTTATAGATGAAAGTAATGGAAAAGAACTTGATGCAGAAACTGTGTAAGGAAAGTTTGGCACAGGAATGTTCCTATTACTATGAATCCGATGTAAAGTAATGCGAGCGAAGCGAGCACTAGAGAAAGTCTGGAAGTCGGACGGCCAGACTGGTAACATTATACTACAGCAATCACTGAGAAACGCATCTCTCATTCTTTTAGTCCTTCTGAGCTCTAATGACCTTTTTTTAATCCAAGCTACGCCATATCGAACTTTTGTTAGATCTTGCCACGCACTCATGGATAGTAAACGTCCGCGCGATTGGGGGCGACAGTGTTGTTATAAGTCACAGCACGGGGAATCAGAACGATTAGAAATATCCACTGGTCCGCTGTAACCATCTCAAGCTGTGCGAACCCTTCAGCAGAAATGGTGGATTTGGTTGATTGGACCTAAAGGCTGGCTGCTCTCATCGTACCCTACCCAAGACATAGCCGAGATGTGGCAAAGCATGATGAGGACCATATAGCATAAATAATAAAATGCTGGAGGCACATTTTCCTCTGGAGACGATTGGGTCGAAACGTTAAACGATCTATAAAGTTCTACGATAATTCCCTATTGTGACAAAAATGTATCAAGCCCGTTAATCGCAGCTTCCACTCATCTACCTAATAATGTGTTACGCATCCATCCGGTGAGATATTCCTAAGTGTACGTGCTTTCACCTCTGTCCTGAACTTCGTTCCAGCAGTAATCGCTGTTGTTTTCTTTCACAATTCTACGAACAACGTTTTTTATTTAATAAATTTTCGATCTTCTCTGGACTGCTCCCGAAATCCTTCGAAACCCGAGCAAAGGCCGCTCTCAGGAAGGCGATGTGTACAGGTATGAATTCAATCGGCTCAAGCTATGGTAATCCAGTGTTCAAACTGAACAATCCATTGCAGTTTTGGTATTATTGCCGCCCAGGTTGTCACTCGATCATCACCCTGGAATCTTGAAAACCGCAAAGAAGACCCTGAAGGTGTTGTTCCTAAGCATTGCTACGTTGATGCGGCTCCTTGACATGCCCATTTCAGAGCTGATCTACATGATCAAGAAAGGTGGTCACGACGCAGCACGTCCACCACTTGATGTAAATGAGAACACTGATGTCAATCCAGCTTTGGTATAACTTTGAGGTCCAAGTTTTTAAAATATGGTAGCGTTCATCTCTAGAAAAGGAAGAGAAAGCGCGGTTGTAGCCGCCATAATCAGAACATAGCGCAAAAGTTTCTTAGAGAAATCTGCTTTTTTCACTGTTTTGATAAGAAAATGGCGCTTTTTCGTTCCTATAAATGTCCGTAAAGATGAAAACTAAGTGCTACCGTTACCAGGGAGCAATTGCTAATTGCCATTTCTTTTGATACTAGCGCCCCTTCGGGATGCTAGAAAGTGGGGTGGGGCAGCCACTTGAAGTATTTGCAAAAGCTTCACAGATGCGAAATGCTTGGAGAATTAACAGATAAGGAAAACTGATCGTTAACCATGCTCAAATACGAAATCCCGATCAAGAATTGCGTATTTTCTACCAGTCTGGCCGCAGCGCCAACTTAGGGCTTCCAGTGTTCTCATGGCCTTCCTAGCTGTGCTTGCAAATTTTTAATCATGCCATTTAAAGCTATTTTCCGATGCAATGATACTACCTATTGTTCTTTTGTCAATTTCTTACACGAATATGACCAGCCACTCTCAACTTTGCGCACGAGTATCTTTCAGATGGTTTTACTACCTGTGAATCCATTGCAGCCAATGCAGTGCGAATGATCACCTGAAATGATTCAAGCTCCGCGAAATAGTACAACTGATGAGCTTCTGCATACTTACATAGGGAGGCAGTATGTAGAGGTGGTCAACTGAGACTCGAATGAGCGCTTAGTGCACTCCACCGGCAGACGTGCGTCCGTTTTCTTCACTATTGGGCCTTAACGGGCCCATTCTCCTTCCGCAGAAGCGTATCCTGGCATTTTCTCCCTACTGGGCCACGCCGGACTCTTCATCGTCTGTGGATCCGCACCTTGCCGTTTTCTCCACTACTGGGCCAGGGCGGACTCAATCTCTATCTATGAAGCTGTGTCCTGGCGTTTTCCCACTAATTATTGAGCCACGCTGGACCTGATCTAGAGGAGAACCCGTACCCTGGCGTTGCCCCAATTATAGGGCCACGGCAGACCCATCCCCATTCGTGAACTCGTACCCTAGCGTTTCCTCACTAATGGGCCCCTGCGGACCCAATCTCCATCCTTTGGTCTGTATCCTGGCGTTTTCCCCACTATTGGGCCACGGCGGACCCTTTCTCGGTGGATGGACAGCTATCCTTATGTTTTTATGAACTACTAACTAGGGCCCCAACACATCTATGCGTCATCGGTGCACCCGCGCTCTTTGTAAATCTCGAGAGTAATGGAAGTAAATCTCGAGAGTAATGGAAAGTTAGGAAATATTTAGAAAGCTCAGTCAATTGCATAACTGGTTCCGGAAAATGTCGCAACACCTTATGATGACGAGTTCTCCGTTCGTTCCTCCTGTGTATTTGATTCTACTGCTCTCACTAAAGACAAGGACGGGCCCTAAGGCTGCACAGTCCCCGTGGAACCTTAATGAAAGGTGCGCAAAGGTCACATCTCAAGTGAGGAGACCGAGAGAACCCTACCACCCCTACGGAACCCGTAGATGGCATGCACCTATGCCTTGGAGCTGGTTGCCATCCATTGTTTCAAAACTGACTGCAGTCTTGAACAAAGCTCCAGCAGTGGGGCTACTCTGCTCCGTACATTGCTGCTATGCACCGTCAAATCGTTGTAAACATTGTCTCGCCTGGAGGCCTCGAGACCGCTAGCCGCTGGTCCCACCGTGAAATCCCGAATGCGCCCGACTTCCACTACGTTATGCACATGACGAAACATCGGCCACATGTCCCGTTAGCTTTGCATCCTTGCGAGCACTGTCTGTAACTGAGCCCCGTGCTGGTCCCCGCCACTGCCTGCACTGTGGAAAATTTTGTTGCACTACCATGATTTATATAAGAGGATCTTTAAAGGCAGCACAGGGCACAGCACGCGGTGGTCATTGACCAGCTGGACTTATTAGGCGTCGAGAATTGTAGGGTTAACTTAGTGCCAGTACCCGGGACGGAGCGATGTGATGCGATTGATAGGTTGATTTTGGAATTCATACTAGATGTAATGTGGCGATTGATAACCACAGCTTCCACTCTCGCTGACTACCGAAGGATTCCGCCTGAAAGCCGGCCAACGTGATGTGCATACTCTGGATAAAAATGCCGCACAGCCGACGCAAATCCGCGAACGCATGCACACCTGCGTCTAAGATGCGTCAGTGCTGCGAGTGGGTCCATCCTTCATGAAGTAGGCCCGTGTTTGCCGAGCACACGCTCTTATTATAAACAAAACAGACTGCTAATCAGATCCTTACCTTGTATTCTGATGCACTCCACTGATAATCGAGTGTTGCCCTTCCCGTATGTGGCGAATCATGTTGAAATTTTGGTTGCTGATGCACACTATACAACAATCATCCCCCTCCCCCAAATGGCATCCTTCGTTTTTGTGAAAAACCGTCAAAAGGGGTCAGAAAGTGGTCAGTGACCACTTTTTGACCGCTTTCGACGGTTCTTCACAAGAACGAAGGCGGTTTCACGAGAACGAAGGATGCCATTTTGGTGGAGAGTAGATACACCTAAGCGCACATTTTGCAGTTAACAGCGCATCAAAACGCTTCTTCGAACTGGAGAATTTCTTGGAAAATTTACGGAGTTGGGACGAAAGCGTGCTCCAATGACAATTTTCTGTTTCCGACAGATCCTCTAACAGATTCGAACGAGTAACAGGTTCGAAAGAGTTCTAGCTGATTGCAGTGGCTCCATGCAGATGATGACTACCCCTATGAAAGAGCTCGACACTATTCAGATTGATAGCAACGACCTCATGAAAACCGGCTACTTCAAGTATATCGGCTCGGAACCCTCAGCCGATGGCAACCTAGCCCTTCGGAACTCTCAGCCGATGGCAACCTAGTCCCCGCTCGCGTCAGCGTTGCGTGGTTGAAGTGGTGCTTGGCGATAGGAAACGATGACACGAGTGCAGTGCGACCAGAAGATTCCGGCTCGCTCGAAGTTGAACATGTCTCGAGCATTGTATGGTGCAAAGTGTTGCCCAGTCACCAGAGTAGTGGAACGCTGTTTGGGTGTGATGGATGTGAAGATGTTAAGATGGATGGCTGGTATCTCGCTCGCAGATCGCATTTGCAACAAAAAGATCTGAGAGCTTTTCGGCATTGTCCAGAATGCCGACAATCTCCTCCTCATTAGGTTCTACGGCTGCATTCTTCACATCAACGATGAAACCGTCTGCAAAATAGGCCTCGATCTTGAACTTAAGGGGCGGCCGAGGCAACACTGCATGCCAATCTGAGCTGGAATTCATAAAAGGATAACCAAGCAAACCAAGATGGTTAATATGATTGGTTATCGCATAGGCTACAAAATGCTAAGAGACGCAAGATGCGAAAGTCGGTTTGCTAGCCTGGTTTTGCTCGACTATGCGTTCATGAATCCTAGCGCTTAAACATGTGGCGTCCACCCAAACCAAGCGCACGATAGAGCGAAATGGCGTCAAAAGTTTAGAATAGCAGTCGACGAAACAAACCCTGAAGAAGAAGAATACAGATCTACGCTCTCTTTAGAGGAGGAATTACATTCTTAGCGACATTGCCACTTGCGGAAGATTTCTAACCCTGTAAGGAGCGAAGCTTTGTTCTATAGTACAACTTTGAGACAACTTGAACGAGAGCGAATAAGAAGTGACTGACTGAAATTTGATAATTGCGAACTGGTGTGAATAAAAACAGCAAAATATGCAAACCACAACAAATACAAGCGTTGAGGACTCTACAAACTACTATATTTGGCCTGCCATCATAACTGATATGCAATACATATTGTAATCCTGTTTGCGCCACGTTGCAATTGTCGCGTGTTAGGTTAAAGTGGTCAGGATTACGATTGTCCACCGGAGTAAGCATTGATTGTTTCTGTGATTGCTACGCAAAATTTTAAAAACTTATAGTAGCAGTGCAATATTATGTTTTATCCTTCGCATTACACACCAGTAATGAGGCTTGATATTTCAGCTTCACCTCATAAAGGATTGTTGGGTGGAAAGGCCTTCTGAAAGGACTCCAATTGACATAGTCAAGTCATCATTGAAGTCCATGTTCTCCGGCAAGTGGGTTGACTCAGCAAGAAATTTATCCCTTCGTTCATCTGATGCAATCCTAGCTATCCATCGGCACAGAAAAGCGCGGATTCTTAAAAAAAAAATTAGGACATTGAATGATTTTCAGGGAGAAGAGAGAGAAGTGACATAGCAGAGAGGTGATGGGCTCAATCCTAGTAGCTCCCAGAACGAACGTTCAATGCCCTGTTGAATGGATAGATCTATCCATCGCGAACAGTGACAAAGAGCACTTTAGTTGTCCAATCCGAATGTGTGCAGTACTTCATAGACTCAAGAATTTGAATATGGGAAAATGATTGGCGCTCGCATTAGCAGTTGTGTTTATGAATGTGATGAAGAACCTTATTGTTATGCAAAGACCTACCTTATATTTATCGTATAGCCATGCTTGTTTCTGTCCAATGTGAGTAGGCATAAACAGTTCGTGTCAAACGAATTGGCAGATGCTGTGCGTGGCTTATAGGGTTGCACAATGGAAAGCGTGAAGGGACGCTGACAAAGGATATGTTGAGTACATTCTGCATGTGAATGTCGAGTAAGCACTTAGCATTGAATAATGGTCTGAAAATTTGTTTTCTGTTGAGTATTCAATTCTTTTATCCTTATGGTAGTCTCTGTGATATGATGCAGGCGCTAGAGAAAGTTTCCTTGATTTTTTGATCGTCGTGACAACCACTGATTGGCAAGGACGAAATTGACAAGAAATGAAAGGGAAAAAATGGTGATGTTACTGAAATGATGTGGAGAGACAGTCAGACAATATTGAACATGACATGACAATTAGACATGCAATATTGAACATTGAAGCTAACAGCTAACGGCCGAATTTTATAAATTTTCATGCTTTATGCTCTATCTCATCCCTCGATCACGCAAAACAAAATTTTTTATGGGTGCCGTTGTATTTCAAGAATTGCAGAGGCAACCTCATGGATCACATTATGAATATGCTTGAGTCGTATGCGTCAACACTAGAGGACGAGGTGGCGGAGCGAACAAAGGAACTCATAGAGGAGAAAAAGAAGAGTGATATTCTGCTCTATAGGATGTTGCCAAGGTCCTCTTTCTTGCTTGTTTCGAAGCGTATCATGTAATTTGGTTAGGAGTGATTGAGAGTCATTCTTGCAGCATTCTTGCATCGCTTTCTTTGCAGCCCTAGAAAATTGTAACTTCTATTTCTTTTGAAAGCAAGGGCTTGTAATATTTGAGTGTTTGAACAAGAATAAGTCTACCGTAGTCTCAGTTTGCAATAATTATAATAAAAATCCACTCAATGCAAATGGTATTGTGAGAAAGCCATAGTTTACAGGCAGGTTGCTGACAGGCTAAAACTTGGTCAGTCGGTAGAACCAGAAGCATACGAAAGTGTGACAGTGTTCTTCTCGGATGTGGTTTCGTTCACAACGATAGCAAGCAGGGGGACTCCATTACAGGTATCTTCTTGATACATGTACTTCTGTTGCGCTGCTGTTCTTCATATCCAGTCGTCTATCTGAAATAGGGACTGCTGTTATTTCAGGTCGTTAACCTTCTTAACAATCTTTACACGATTTTTGACAGTATTATTGACGAACATGATGTCTACAAGGTATGGATGACTTGTTCTCAGATATGCGGAAGTCACACACGTTTTTCCTACAAACCATTCGTACTGTCACAATAGAAAAGGGCCCCTGTTTCTTGCTTCTTTTAATTCCGTTCAGGTTGAAACAATTGGAGATGCTTACTTATGTGTGAGCGGGCTACCCAATCGCAACGGACAGGAGCACGTTAAAGAAATTAGCAGCATGTCGTTAGCGTTTATGAAGAGTCTTGTAGGATTTCGCATACCTCACTTACCAAACGAAATTCTCAATCTCAGAATAGGATTCCACACAGGTGGGTTTCAAATTATTTCTTCAATAGAGATGGGATTTTCTGAGTAAAAGATGACGTTCACGGAACTTGTAAGAGGATTCCTTGAAAAGCTGCTAAGAGTTTTCACAGACCTTGCTGGTGATAGTCGCGATCGTGACGACCAGCGGCGGTCGCCAAGTGGATGATTCGAGTGGGAGATTCTTACATTCCTAAATGATAGATGATGATAATAGGTGAGAACTGATGTGACGTGGCAATCGACAGCCAACATTTCCACTTCCGTTATCGCTTTTCATTTTGAGTCCGTCTTCGAGGAATAGAGGCGATGGATAGCGATGACTCTGATAACTGTGCAGAAGCAACGCAGCTCGAGCAGCATAATACGTCAAATACAACTGCTAGCAGCACCCCGTCACTGTTGCTACAATCCATCCTCAATTGCTGCTTAAGAGAGGAAAGCTTGGGGAGTAATTGAAGAAAGGATGGTATCTGAAAGATGATGCTGCTGGACTTTATACTCGACGTATGACGCTGCTTGGACTGGGTTCCAGCTGCACATTTGCTAGAGGAGTTCCAATCGGAAGCGACAATCAATACTTATTCATTTATTTGTTTATTTATCGGACATGTACACGTACATGCAACAGCCAGTCACAAACATTCAAATCACAAGAAATCAAACAAACTTATTCAATCTTTTCCTGAAAAGAGAGTATTTCTCAGGAAATACATTAGTACGCAATAGTTTGTCGAAATCGGAACAAACTCTATTCTTAAAAAATTTCATCTGATCTGAGTTTTAGCCGTGGCGGTCGAAAGCCTGAGCGGAGTTCCTCTCGTTTTTGAATCAATAATAGTGAAAAACTCATTGGGATCAAGCCTGACTAATCTTTTCAGTAATTTGTATGAAAATGGTAAGTCGTTCCGCTTTCTTCTCCATTCTAATGATTTTAGACCGAGGATTTTATTCCATTTAATTCCAGGTGGAATTTTGGATATGGCAATTTATGCACTCTGAGTATAACTTTTCTAGTAAAATTGTTTTGAACACCATGCGCGGAAAAATTGAGGTTGCAGTCATAGAGAAACTCTAGGTCACGCACTTTAAACTATTTCAAGACTTGTTCCTTCAAGTAAATACTTTAATTCTCGGAATGTTTTACCTATGCACATAGCATGTGTTTTCTTGATAAATATAGGTAGTTCATTTGTTTTAGACCAATGAAGGGCTTGGTCAATTGCTTGCTAGCTGAAGGTTGATTGTGCATTCTTCGTTTTTAATAGTATGGTAAATTTTGAGATCATCAGCGAACATATTACATGTGACATCGAACGGTTTTAGCTCCAGTGGAAGGTCTGTTGTGAATATGTTGAATAGAATAGGTGAAAGCACACCTCCTTGAGGTACACCACTCGTAATTTTTCGAAAAGAGGAGAAAGTTTTGCCAATCATGACTTGAAACGTTCTTTTTCTGATAAATTCAGCAATCCAGTTCACGGCTAGATAGTGGATTCCGTATCTCTGCATTTTTTGAATCAAAATTTTATGAGACACTTTGTCGAATGCCTTGAGAAAGTCAGAATATATCACATGAGTACTCATGCCCATTTCGTAAGCAGTAGTCCAATCATTCATGGATTTGAGCAGCGATGTTTCGGTTGATCGTCATATGGAGAAACCATGTTGGCACTCCGGTATCACTTATGATTATGAAGAAACTTCACAAGATGTTTTTCTCAATATTTTTTCAAAGATTCGGGCAAAGATTGAAGTTAAACTAATAGGCCTGTAGTTTAGTGGGTCAGAATATGGTGCTTTTTAGGAATGAGGAGGACAATGGCATGTTTCCATTTCTGTAGGACTTCAGCACTCATTAAGCTCAGGTTGAAAAGGAACTCAAGTGGGGAGGCGATTTCATATACACAATTTTTCAATACAGCATATGGTATGCCATCTGGATTTATTGCTGCCGCTGAGGACCAAGTGGAGAGGATTTCAATGATGTCATTTTTATAACACCAGGGACCAGAATCCACGATATCATTAGTAATCGTTCCGGCGTTACTATAGAAAGAAACACTGTTAATATCAGGAAAGTCATGAACAGTGTAAACACTTTCAAACGAATTTGCTAACATTTTCGCTTTATCTGAGTCAACAATTGCTCTCTTATTAGCATGGTTAATTGATTTTATAGATTGCTTTTGATCCCCGCTTTTCAATAGTCTTTCTCTCTGAGTAGGCCTTATATCTAGTGAGGTTTTTGAGGTACTTTTTCGTGAGTTGTTATTAACGAAACCAGCTAGTTCTAGAGTTAATTCGGACAGCAGAATTCCATAAGTTTTCACGATGTTTCGACATTTTGTAGAGGTGGCGCGGGAGATACGGCCTTTTTCAGGTTTAAGAGTAAGTGGAACAAACATTTCAATTGCATGATGCAAAACGGCTAGGAAAAGTTCGTACTTTTCATTCACGTTGTCTACGCTGTTAAATGAACTAGACCAATCTACTGATCCTCTTATATAAATCCTGGTATTGCAACAAAATGTTCTGGAGCGCAGGCGTAGGGGGGAGTAGCACGTGATCGCTGCGCCCACCGCGAGGTTCAATTAGAGACTGTGCCTCGCGAGGATGCGAAACTGACGGGGCATTCGGCCGATGTTTCGTCATAGGTGCATGGACGTAGTGGAAGTCGGGTGACCAGCGGCTAGCGGTCTCGAACCCTCCGAGTGAGAGAATGTTTACAGCAATGTACGGAGCAGCGTAGCCCCTGTGCAGGAGCTTTGCTATCCATGTCATACAGCTTCGCAGCATGGTGCGATAACCACCTCGGCAGTGTGGGTGTGTGCCGTGGAGGCCGTAGGGTGGGACTCACTAGGCATATCTTCATTTGGGATATGATCTTTGGGCACCTCTCATTGAGACCCCATGGGGATCACGCAGCATGGTGATCCGCCTGTTTTTAAGTTGGGCAGTACAATCAAATACACAGGATGAACGAACGAAGAACGCGTCATCATTGGCTGTTGTGACATTTTCTGAGACCAATTGTGCAATTGATCAAACTTTCTAAACTTTCTTCCATTACTCTCGAGATTTGCATAGAATGCGGGTGCACGACAGATGTGCCGGGGTCTCGTAGTTCAGAAAAAACATGAGAATAGGGGTCCACCGATCGAGAAAGGGTCGGCCATGGCCCAGTAGTTGAGAAAACGCCAGGATACAGATCCACCCATTATGAATCGGGTCCGCAGGGGCCCAATAGTGGGAACAAAGCAGGATACGGATTCATCGATGGAGAAAGGGTCCACTCTGACCGAACAGTGGGGAAAACGCCAGGGTACGGGTCCATCGATGGGGATTAGGTCCGCAAGGGCCCATCAGTGGGGAGGTGCCAGGGAACGAGGCCACGGATGGAGAATGGGTCTGCGCTGGCCCAATAGTGGGGAAAGCGCCAGGATACGGATCCGTTAATGGGGAAAGGGTCCCCATAGGGCCTATCAGTGGGGAGAGCGCCAGGATACGGATCTACCGATAGATTGGGTCTGCCCTGGCCCAATAGTGGGAAGAACGCCGGGATAGAGGTCCAGGAATGGGGAATGTGTCCACTCTGGCCCAATAGTGGTGAAAATGTCAGGTTACAGGTCCATTGATGGGGATTAGGTCCGCAAGGGCCCATTAGTGGGGAGATGCCAGGGAACGAGGCCACGGATGGAGAATGGGTCTGCTCTGGCCCAATACTAGGGAAAGCGCCAGAATACGGGTTCGCCGATAGATCGGGTCTGCCCTGGCCCAATAGTGGGAAGAACGCCGAGATACAGGTCCACGAATGGGAATGGATCTGCCCTGGCGCGATAGTGGGAAAACCCCAGGGTACGGGTGCACAGATGGAGAGTTGGTCCGCACGGTTCCCATTAGTGGGGAAAACGCCAGGACACGGGTCCATGGATGGAGAATGGGTCCGCCGTGGCACAATAGTGGGGACAACGCCAAGACGCACCTCTGCCGGTGGAGTAGGGGCGCGATGCGCGTGGAGTAGGGGCGCGGTACGCGGTGTCTCAGTCGACCACCTCTTCCTCCTGCCTGTATATTGAAGTAGAAGCTCATCAGTTGGATTATCTCAGTAAGGTGAAGCCTGAATCAGTTCAGGTGATTATTCGCACGGCATTGGTTACACTGTATTGTTCACAAGCATTAAAGTCATGTGAAAGATACTCCTGTGCAGAGTTGGGAATGGCTGTTCATAGCGGGTCCATAGGCATGTAAAAAATGTGACAAAAAAGAGTAGGTAGTATCAATGCATCGGATATTCGCTTTACATGTATGTAAATGCGTGATTAAGAATTTGCAAGCAAGGCTAGGATCGCGAGAAGTCTCAAAGCTCAGCGTTGGCGAGGCGGCCAGACCCGTAGAGTATATGCAATTCATAATGAGGATTTTGCATTTGAGCTCAGCTAATCTTTAGTTTTGCTTTTTCGCTAATTTTCTAAGCATTTCGCATGTGTGATGCTTTCACACATGCTTCAATTGGCTGCCCCACCCCACTTTCTAGCGTCCCGAAGGTGCGCTAGTGCCAAATAACAGCGCATTGCATTGTAATCGCCCTTACTAAATTCTCTATGCCATGTTAATGAATCGCATGTTTTTGGGAGTGATAATGAAAAGTTAATTGTTGAGTGATCACTATTCCCAATTGGTGGTCCATTATGAATGGAAGTAACCAGAGATGGGTCATTACAGAATAGAAGATCAAGGCATGAGTTGCCCCTTGTTGGGAAGGAAATCAGTTGAGAGAAGCCATGGTTCACAAAACTTCCGAGGAATTTTAATAACACTGCATTAGCGCAATTGTTAGTCAGTGTCCAGTCGATTGAAGGAAGGTTGAAGTTTCCAGCTATGGTGCATGAATTTTGGCACGAAGATAAATCACTAATGGCCTTTAAAAGTTGTTCATTGTTCAGAGTATCTGGAAGAACAATTGGGGGCCCTATAAACTCCTATAACTCCTAACTCTGTAGAGTTTAGCAGTATGTCGCAAGCTATTATTTCATATGAATCAACCACAGACTCGCTAAACACAATTGTTGAGGAGAGCGGGTATTTTATGAAAACTGCGACTCCTCCACCTTTTTTCTCTGTTCTATCTATACGTAGACATTCGTAGTTTGATTCGACTATCCCTAACAGAGGAGCTAGCTCATGCTTTGTTTTTAACCACGTTTCACACAGAATGATCAAGTCGTAATTTTCTTTATAAGTGATTGCAGTAAGCGAATCAACATTTTTGACAAGTGAACGAATGTTTGTTAGTAGACAATACAATGATGGAAACCGCGGAGTGTTCAGGGGTTTCCCGAGACATTATTGGGGTGATTTACAGATGGGAAGGAACTTGGCTCTAGTGAAGCATTCTGAGAATTAAGGATGGATGGACAATTAATTTTAAACTTAGAACGACGTGTCTCACGTTGGCGATCTCTTTCTTCTTTGGTCAATGAAGGAGGAATATAAATACCTCTATGTAAGTAACTTCGCAGGCCACGTTTCACAGCTAGTTCTTGAAACCAGTGGTTAGGCATCAGTACTTTGACAATACGTCTACGCCTTGGGCTGGGCTTTCCCATACGGTAAACGCTACAGGGGGAACATTCTATCTCCAAATGATTGAGTATGGAGCTCACATACTGGAAGTCATGATTTGATCTCTCTACTGGTGAATGGGAAGTTGATTCTGGTAGACCCAAAACCACTATTGATTTACGTCTTTCGAACTCATGCAAAAGTGTGAATGAGTCACTAGGATTCTGCCAAGCTTGGGAGGAAAAAGAGCCCGATTGGTACGATTTTAGTTGACTATATTTTTGCTCCACAAGTTTCTCAAGTTCGGAGTCCTCATTCCTAAGCATGGCGTTCTCCTCAGACAATTTCATACACCAGGATCGGATAGCCTCTATTTGGTTTCTAGTGTCGATGAGAGTTTTCAGAATAATCTTCACCTATGGCGGTATACTTTCGTCGCACGACTGAGCCCTAAGTAACGAAAGATCATCCTGTCTGCTCTGCGATTCCGCTAGAATGCATGGAACCGACATGGTGTTGGCTAAGAAAGTTAACCGCTTTAAAAAAAAAGCTCAAATACCAATACAAATACAAAAAATATCACTCCATATAATAACGGGCTAAGCCTGTTTACATATGTGTCAGTATGTAAGTACGTAAGAATGTGTGTGTGTGTCAGACCGTTACGAAATTCCACGATTGGTCAGTGATCGTGATTGTGAGATCATATAAAAGGCTAGGAACGGGTGTGGTGTGGTGGAGTGGGGTAGGGATGAGATCGAGCAGAAGGTCGGATGGCGTACAAGGGGTCCGTCAATGGAGTCCATGGAGGGGCTGCACCGGTGCCTAGAAATGGGGTAGACGGGTCCACCTTTGTGGTAAGGGTGTACCGGATCCCAAAATTGGGGGAGACGGATCCTCCGTTGTGATAAGGGTGCACCGGATCCCAAAGTTAGGGGAGACAGGTCCTCCGTTGTGATAAGGGTGTACCGGATCCCAAAGTTGGGGGAGACGGGTCCACCGTTGTGATAAGGGTGTACCGGCGCCCAAAGTGGGGGGAGACGGGTTCACTGCTATGATATGGGTGTGCCGGCGACCAAAGTGGGGGAGACGGGTCCACCGTTGTGATAAGGGTGTACCGGCGCCCAAAGTGGGGGGAGACGGGTTCACTGCAGTGATAAGGGTGCGCCGGCGCCCAAAATGGGGGGAGACGGGACCAACGTTGTGATAAGGGTGCGCCGGCCCCCAAAGTAGGGGGAGATGGGTCCACCGCTTTGATAAGGGTGCGCCGTGGCCCAGAAGTGGGAAACACCTGAAAATGTGACGACCGACGGAGGAGGGGTGCGCCGGTGTTCACTACTGAGAAAAATACCATGAGTTAGGTCCATTAGGTCCATTTTGCTCGATCGGGTTGCTGGCGGTTAACATCGCAAAACACTAAATCTCAGATACCAGCAGTGAGTAGTATGCAATCCGTGCAATTACCTCCTTTCGCATCCGCTCCCGCATTTTTCTCTTCTCATTTGTTGATTAACCCACCGCACCCTCCTCTTTTATATCTTCGAACTGGCTGTTATCATTTAACCAGTTATAACAAACAAAGAGTGGTGAACCATTTCCTGTAGTCATTCCAGGTTGAATCGCCTACATGTAGTTTCAAGTCGCCATTTCAGTTGAGCGAAACATGAATTTGCCCTGAGAAACGCGGCTAAACTATTTTTGTAAGTCCAGTTTCACATGAAGGAAAGGTATCGAAAGGGTGAGGAACGCATTGCAGTAAAAATATGGCTTAGCTGTGAATCTATTAGAATGAAAAAAGGGATGAATTCATGCGAGCCAAGCGAGCAGTAGGAAAAGTCTGGAAGTCCGGCGTCAGCCGGATGGCCAGACTGGTAAATATATACCGTTTCCACCACTACTATTTCTCAAATCGTCCATTCATTCTTATTCATTTTGCAGTGGCATGGTTCGTTTGTCCCTCTCGCGCACCAATGTTGCCCAATCGGTTCTGTTCACTTAACGAGCAAGAAGAGCATTGTATCCTTTATTGGAGTGTGTATCGTTCATTGACTTTGTGAGGAAGTCTGGTCATCGCGTAGGTGTGTTTCTGCTTGACGTTCCATGGAATCCAGTCGCTGACGGCCTCCGTCCAGCGGTTGTCCTTGAAAGGTATCGGGTGCCCAGCGTGATTTCACTCGAATTGGCGTGAGCTGGGGCATCTTTCATCTTCGGCTTCTGACGTAAAGCGGAACCCCAGATTCCCCTCCCTCACTTGCGTAAGGCGGGTTACTCCTAGCATCGCCCTTCCGATGGAGTGCTCGATTACGCCGTCCGCATTTTCATCCTATTTGCATGACGTCCAGGTTTCCGAGGCGTGCGTTCAAGCAGGAAGGCGTTGAAGATGTGGGCGAGGAACCTGATGTTCTTGTTCTTCTTCGCTACGTCTTCGATGCTCTTATAAGCTCCTCAAGCTGCTCGCTTTCTCCTGCCAAGCTCTGGAGCGAGGTCGCTCATCGTGCTGACTTTCCGACCTTGATATATGTACGTACCTAGAGCTTTTGGATATGTTTATCCCCTTGGGCGAGGATGGGACATCCAGAACTCATCCGTTAATCGTGAACATCGTTTTTGTTAGATTCAGTTAGGGACCGATCTTTCCCTACGCATAATTGAAATCGGAAGCATCCGTTCCGATTGGCTTGTAGTTGGTGTTATAAGTACTCAGTAACTTCGGGGCACCGGTGCCGCCCCACATGAATGCAAATCACGGGAACTTTCTAGGACTGACGGCAATTGTGCCCCAATACGCGAAAACTACTGTACTTGGCGCAGGTGCCGTTCCGGGACGGCACCTGCGCCAAGCATTGGTGGCACCGGTTCGACTCCACACTGAGGAGGGACGACCGAGAAGTTCCTGGTAACGGCACAGGAAAAGTGCACCCATGGATCATTCCGCGCTCCATTCACGACGCAAAGTAGCGCCGCTCCGGAGATTTACACGGTTGCCAGGGCAGGTTTCGCCACTGTCGGAATCGGCACATTTGCCCGTTCAGGTCGGCACATGTGCAAGTACAGGGCGGCACATATGCCCTGAGTACGATGTCATCGACAGAATAGAGGTGGTGTAGTCGCCAGCTGTGAACTTGCACTGCCATCGCATTCCATTTCTCGCGTGAGGTCCTGGGGGGTGGCGCTGAATAGCTTTAGCGAAACAGTGCCTATTCGACGAACCCCCACCCCTTCTCCTGATGTCGATGGTGATGTCAAAGTAGAATGGTGAGACTTTTATGGTGAAGTCGCTAAATGTATATCAGGCGGTTGCGAAAACAATTGCCTTTTCGCGGTATGCACAAAAAAACTTCATTTTTTCCCGATTTGAGCAAAACGGAACCACTTTTTATGAACACTTAGTAGGGCTTTCCCTTCTTTTTTGAATGCTGCTTAGAAATCCGTGTTTGCTTATTCCTGTGGTTCTTTATAGAGTCGCGAACAAATGATAAGCCGACGCGATTTTCGAATCATTGTAGTTATTGACTTCAAACTCGATCACTCTTCGCCTTTGGTAATCCTCCGTTTGTTTTGACTTGGTATCGTCTTCCCAACGGGCAATGAGATACTGGTTTGCGAAATTTTCTCAGGACAATTTTGAATCTCAAGCCAACCATGGTCGCGATCCCGGGTTGTCTCTTCACGATCACGTGTTGAGGACAGTCATGGAACCTGATCCTATTCCTTCATTCGGAAGTTTAAGGCAGCGAGGGGACCTCACTATACAACAATTCCAAGATACTTGACTTTGATTGACCTGGCAATAATAGTGCGGAAGTGAACCACTACGACCTGACTAAGGATCCGCGTCTCACCCGCTGTACAACCTATCAACCTATCAGATCTTTCCTTTAATGAGTACCACTTTGTCCTAGCCCCATATGCAAACCTGCGACAACAGCACATTGCTGATCTGGAGCATGTTGAAATCGCCTTCCGAAAGTTTGCGAAATCTCGTGATCTCATAGGAGTGTGAATGTTCGACCTTCTTTGAATCTCGGCATAGTGAAAACAGTTCTCTCGAGTAG
>KN726258.1:13456-27813 GCA_000816745.1 Ancylostoma duodenale
CGGTCCAGCGGACGCTTTTTATGAAATTCGCACCATTTACAGGGTTTCGTAGCGGGACCCATCACGGAACACTCGTCCGCGCTGTGGACACACATGAAATACCGCCATCATTTTCTGTGTTTTTCGCGTGTTTCACGCTACTTCATTGTTGCCAATGAGTTCATCGTCCCCAAAAACCCCGATATACCGCGAAATCTTGAACCCAAAAATTTCCGTGAGTGCTGCCTTTAACCTAACCATACTTCCATGAGCCTTCAGTAACAGCATGCCTTTAACAACCGGAAAACTCCCAGTCTTTAGAAATAAAATGCTACCGCTCGCTGACGTCCCATGACAAAATAGCCTCTTAATCACTAGCGCAACTAAACCAATGCATTTTGCAATTTTGGTACAACATTAAAGATTCCTCGACTGCTACCGTAAACCGTCAGTAAAAACGATAATCAATGCTTCTAGAGTGCGGTTCATACATAACAAAACGTTCAACTATTGAACGTGCACTTTAGCAGCTTCTGCTAGCATTGTCACTCAATAGCAGCATTTCAAATCTTCTTTGATGCTCTAATCTTAATGAATGAAGCAGCATGCAAGCATTGGGCACAGGCCAGGTAATAGCACATCGATCGCTTCTTTACAAAGGATGACGAAAAAATCCAACAGGTCTTTAATTGAGAATTTTCCAGATAGAAGAAAAAGTACCGCTACGAGCTCAAGGTTGCTTTTGAGAGGAATTGTGGACATTTCAACAAAAGTGTCCCATCCATAGAAACTGGGAAGAAAAGGGGAAATGACGGCCATTAACTCTTGACGTCCTTTTGAGTGACAATTGAACTCTCCAGATTTGAGCCCACTAAACCTACCCATCCGAATAATAATGGAGCTGAACGCCTGTGGAGAGCCCCTCCCAACTAGTGAAGCGTAGGGAAGAGGATTTAGTTGAGACCAGGGGGAAAATCCAAGGGATGCAATTTGCCGACTTTTCAAAAAGACTGAAATAGCGTACAGACGCGAAAAACGACCATAATGAACAAAAATGATTATTTTGGCTGAAAAACCTCAGTTAAATATGTATGAATTCATTTTCAGGTATTATACATACATCTCAAAAGATATCGGTCCCGTTTGTAATCAGAACAAATTTGTTCTCCAAAGACTAATCAATTTGTTATAGATTCGGATCTTACTGATAACATAAACACATATACTCATTATTCATACAAATCTTATGAGGAAAGGTTTGGAAAAATCAGACTTCTGCAAATAATGAAAAAAAACGGCAATTTTGATAACTGTTGTCCTCAATGTATGTGTTGATGAACAACATCCATGGAATTTCGGCATGTTTATCAGCACTCGCTAATTGTCTCCTGGGACCATCCGGCTGTCTCCAACTGCAATGGCCTCAGCTCTGACCTCGGACACATTTGGGGAGGTCTACAAATAGCGCACTTACTTCTGCCGTTGCAAAAGTGCAAAATGATGTTACATGTCGTGCGTAGTTCGCAACCATTTTGAGAGAAAGCTTTTAATCATCTATGAGATGTGACGCCATGAGAAGCTCCTGGATGAATCCGACAATAGCGCTACAGAGAGATCGCGAAGAACACCCAATGATGACAGCCCAACTTCATTCCTGAGTTCACACTCCCACACAAAATTCGTCACCTTTTGACAACTACTCGTGTAAAGACGCGACGTTCGGAATGCATGTCCATCGTACGTGTTTGTACTGGGAATGGCGACATTTCGTCGAAAGCCTCCCTCCTCAATCATCATTGCACATGCATTTTCTAGTAAGAAGATGCCTGAAGAAACGTATCTTCGCCGGGTCGACCTCCATCCAAGTATGTAGACAGTGGACAAAGGGAGCAGTGCTTCGTAGCACATGTTCGTCATTCAAGTCAATTCGATGGCGTGCTGACATTTTTTTTTCATGTGAGCACCTATTTGACTATTTAGCTCTACTGAAAAGAATAGAAAGCATGCAACTTAATGTTAACGTGAAGAAAAAAGAAATAATATAGGTGAAGAATCTATGAAGCTGACGTATGGATCACACTAGTGAATTGCATGGTGAGACAAAATTGTACAGACATACTTAAGCATCCAATTTACCTCACATTCGACTAGAGAAGAAGTTTAGGGTTTCTCCCACTGAACAAAATTTAGCCTCATTTTTTAAGAAAATTGCTGTGAAATCAGTGAGAAAAGCCCCAAAGAGTTTGAGATTGACTATGACGTTCGTGGAGGGACAATCTCTGAAGAGATAATTGAACGCTCGTTGAAGCTATCAATCTAACTTCTGAATACTTTTAAGGCAGCTTTGAGCTGGTTATACATAGTTGGGGAACCAAGCAACAGCGGGAAGATCATCAGTGGGTATAATAGGCGTTAGCTGGCCTCGAAAGCAAAATCAGCGCAAAATCCTCTAGTAACGTTCTCCCCGCTCCTTTCTTACCGTTTTACTAAGGCTAAGATGCGTATACATCTGATGAGACCCCATATACAAATATCTTACGGTAATTTTTCTCTTTGAGCCTCGGCTGATAGTCATTTTTTAGTTATTTTTGTGGGAAACTTTCACTTCATACTAAATCTCACAAATCCGGTAGGGCGTACTCCATGACCGCTATAACCACTTTCCGTTCCCAACGTCTTGCACGTTGTCGTGACACCCGTGAGTCTCGCTGCGCATGTGCGGCCAAACGCGCTTGTGAATGTCACAGGCCACTGTTGGCTGGCGAGTTGTCGCTTCGAAAACATGGGCACTGGATCTGAGTTCGCCATTGCGATTCGGATTTCTTCGGAGGTAAGTCATGGTTCTTTGCATTCGTTCCACATTTATGATGTGGTTACAGTGTCCGGCACTAGGAGCGCTTCAACATTGGGTCGAGAATTTCTATGGGTGCTGCCTCTAAGCCAAGTTCGTTGAACAGAAATCGCAGAACATGTAAGCAACAAAGGCAGCCCAAGTGAAGATTTACTATTTATTTGTACTATAAGATTTATAAGCGTTACTAAAGTATCTGACCGAATCATAAACTGCTCCATGTTAAGGGTGGAGGTGTTACGTTAATCATCGCGACGCAATGGCATCGCAGCGATAGCCAAAACGTGCGTGACGCGATGGGTAGCCAAGTTAAGGATGGGTCGAAAGTTGAAACAGCTGAAGGAAGGAGGAAACAAGGACAACTGCTAATCCACAACGTCGATGAAATCGTCGCATCGTGCCTACTAGCATGCGCGACGCGAATTCGGCTCACCACGTAATTTTCGAAGGAAATAGTGTAAACAGTAAGCGACGGGGATCCGCGATGTCGAGCCGCGAAGACAACCGCCAATTACCACAACACCACCGTAGTGTGCACACCTTGCACTGGACTAGCCGGCTTTGAACAATTTGCACGCACACGATGATCGCACCTCGACGAAGTATAAACACAGTTAGAGGCAGTGTTTCATTTTAGATTTTTTCCTATACTTGTACACGAAAAGAATCCTCAGGAGACCTTGATCAAAACGATATGGACGATTACTTGCAAGAACTCGAGAAAATCCGTGTTTGAGTCCATGGGTGCTCATTGAGACATCTGTCAAAAGGCTGGTATTCTGGTATTAATTGTTGACATCTATCGCCTCCTTGTCAGAGATTTCTTTACTAGAGTTTTACATTCGATTATATTTTTCCAATATTCGCCTTTCTAGGAGCCTCCGAATTTCCGAATTTTTGCGAACCATCGAATTTTCGAATATTCGAACATTCGAATTTTTGAATACATCGAGTTTTCGAACATTCATATTAGGTGGTGCGAAATTAATTGCCGTTTTGGGGTATGCACAAATAAACTTTTCTCTTCTGCGCAGTTCGAGCAATTTCAAGTCAACTTGTGTGACCTTCTGAAAGGGCTTTTCCTCCTCTTTCAAAAGCCTCCTGAATATTCTGGCCAGCTCTTCTCAGTACCTTTTTGTAGAGCCGCGAACAAATGACGAGCCGGCGCGATTCTTGGGTGATCGCACTTGATGACTTCAAACTCGATCACTCTGAATCGAAGGTGACCGATAATCCTGTATTTGTTTTTACATGGGATCTCTCTCCCAATGCACAGTGAGCTAGGGGTTTACAAAATTTCCTCCCTACGATTTTAAACTCAAATGTAACCACTGTCGTGGTCTCCGAATGTTGCTGGACAATCAGGCGTTGAGGACAACCGTGGAACCTAATCCGGATCTTACCATCCGGTCGACTAGAGCAGGGATGGATGCTCACTATACTACAGTCTCAATACATCTGACTTCAATCAACAAGGTAAGCAAGGTGCGGACGTGAACACCACACAATCTGACCGATGACCAGCATCATACCTGGTGTTACATCTTGTCTAACTGAATGTTTCGTCTCAAAACGACCCATTTCTAGACCATATAGTAACTGTAAATGAAGGTTGGCTTCTGTACGATGACATGAAATGCGAATGGGTACGGGCAAAGACGTTTTCTCACTTCTAAGTTTTCCTAAACCGGATCTTCTCACTAGGGAGGTTGTGTCAGGATTTTGGTGGTGCTGTAAGGGTGTGATTGATTGCAGCCTCCTCAAACCTATTCAAGCGTTGACAGCTCTGGGATTGTAACTTTGAGCTGACGTCTGGAAATCTGCTGTAGATGTGGATAGCAGTGGTGAACAAAAGCTGGTTTTCCCCTGCTCCAGGGCAACGCTAAGCCTCTCAGTTAAAAATTGGCCCGGCAAAAACTGGCACAGTAAGGCATCGAGGTTCTCATTCAATCCTTTCATTCCTCAGACCTTTCCCTTAATGAATATCACTTTTGCCCAGTTCCAGATGCAAACCTGCGATAGCAGCAGACTGCTGATCTAGAGCATGCCGAAAATGCCTCCCAAAAGTTTTTAGATTTTTGCGATCTCAGTTTCCATTATAGAGGAATGCCGTTTTTGCAGATTATTAAGGAAGATTTTGCGAATCGAACATGTATTAATTTGATGAAGAACATTGTGTTTCGGTCGAGTTATAACATTTTGAACTGGAGTGTTCGTTTCGGCAATTAATTTCGCACCAACCTGATATTTTGGAGTTTCTAGGAATCCCCGAATTTTCAAATATTCGAATTTTTGCGAACCACCGAATTTTCAAACTTTCGAATATTTGAATGTTTGTTCGCATAACACTCCATTTTGTAAAGACATTTTGTACCTATGCATGTAGGCGAACAATGCGATATGTTTCCCAATCACAATGGGCATGAAAGGAGTTCTGGTAGTAAGTTTCATTTGCCGTTTTGGAACTTCTCACAACTTCCTCATGAGTGGAAGCTTGTGCTGCTGTAGAGTTGATCCCTTATCGATTTTAGGATTGCAACTGGTTAAAATTCCTAAGCTTAGGAACGCCTATCTCTTTTGAGGTTTGAAACCGTTACTAAAGGATCGCCAAGTGGATGAAACCCTTCGTCGGTGAAAAGGCTTTCTCCTTAATATCTCTGTGTTACAGTTCAACAAAACGAGCCATGGTTGTGAATGTAGAGGTAATGAGAACAGAGATAATACGAGAACATTTTTGTTCCCTTTCCGAAATAGAGGCAGAGAGGGAGAGAGAGAGCAAGCAAACAAGCAAAAGGAAAATGCGCAACATTCAAACATATGCTTAACTATTTCCTAACGGTGTTCCATTTTTTTTGACGACGTTGTGAATATTTTTGTTCTCGGATACGAATTTGGGCGGTATTCTTATCAGTTCTATTTATGATATATTATAATTATCTGTTTACAAATAAAGCCTAATCGCATTTGGAGTCAGTAATGTTTCGAAGAGAACAAATATCCACACCAGACCGAATTTTACCTGTGCATAGCCTAGATGAAATCTTCAACTTCAAAGAGACAGATTGAGCAGATAAACAACCTCCAGAAACGTGAGGATAAAGATAGCATTAAGTTTTTCACGCATATGCCAAATACTTAGCCATAGAAGGGTGATGCTTTAGAAATCTAGAACGCTCAGAAAATTTGAGATGGATAAAACATGCTGAACTTAACCGAAGCTCAGTAGGAGAACAAAAGGGAAAGGATTAGAACGAGGGAAACGCTTATACCTGGTTGATTCTGCACCATCCAATCCTCAAAAGCAGTAAGCAAAGGGTCAAATTTTACGGCATACTACGATCATGAGACCAAAATTTTTTTTAGTTTAGTTGAACGGCAGATTTGGAAAAAGGCGGGAAATTCAGTGACATGTGGAATTCTACATGCTATAGAATAGCCAACATGAATTCAACACTACAGCTGCTCCACTATCACAGAGTTCATGAAATACTGAAATAATCTGAGCAATTTCTACCCTTTAGTTCAAAGACCACAATGTAATACAGCGTAGTGCAGTAGTCGTAATCTACAAATAGGCCTAGCTCCATCGATGTGAAGTACAGTCATACATATGAAGAAGTAGAAAATAACTAGCAATTCAATTCAAAAACTGACCCGCTTCTCACAACGCCAATGACTTTAAAGTGATAGAAAACCTATCGAAGCTGCGAAAAGAAACCGTGGTGCAACCTGTTGCAAGGTAAAACGTTGCAACGACCAGCTTATTCTAAAACTGCAGCAGACTCTGGCCCCAATCCAATGCGTTCTCAGATAAAGCTCATCTCGGTAGTGAGGCTGAGGAGGGCAAATTCTTATACTCGCATGGCAATTTCTGGGAAAACTCATGAAAACTCTATGAATGTCTTCGTCAATCACACTATTTCTTGAAGTGGAATATCTCTTTGCTTTCACTACGAACGAGTGAGCATTAACGAAGTTGGCATTTTGTCTAACTGGAGAGGTAAGATGTAGCAGCCATTTTCATGTCTAAGCGAAACGAAAAAAATACCTTGAACACAAAGCTGCGACTGATTCCTTGGACGTTAAGCTCGTGTAGCTGAACCATCCGTCCATATGTGATGATTCCAACCAGAGCATCTGCGGGGAGGAGGGAGAGTGCTGTCTGAAAATCGGGATGTAGCCTATAGAATGGCAATGACCTTCGATGGAAGTGGGTGGAACCGACTCATCAGAAGTGCATGTGAAAACTGAGTATTGTCGGTTGTTCATCGAAAGGGCAGCAAGAAACTGAGAAAAAACGTCTGTTCATCTTCAAAAGCGCATCGGCAAATTGCAGAACAAAACCTCTACATACATGTACTGGTGTACTGCCGACTGGAGAGCGCACAGGTGTTTTTTACAAGTTGCACACGTTCTAAGTTCTTAGCATTAAAAGTGATGTGGCAGTACTACAAACATATGCGTTCGAACATCACGATGCTCACTCCCTAATGAGAGATGTAAATAGAGGGTATCCACTTACCTGCAAGCTTTCCTTAAGTGCTTTAAGTTCCTCAGAAGTCATACAGGTGTCGACTACGAACATGAAGATTGGCGGCATGGTAGTAGCCTTCTGCAAAAAAAAAGATCAAATTTGATATCTGGGAATTGAAAGAGAATTCACACAACTTCTATGTTATTCTTGAGAAGTGCATGCGACAATTGAAGAAATTCTGCAGAGAGATGTGTCTTCTCTTAGGTGCAGTGAAAACACTTATCGAAACATGGTATTAGGTATGCGAAAATGTTTCGTTCTAGCGGTAAGTAGTTTCATAGTCAGTTATCCTTGCAAATGCTTTGCAAATGTTGCATAGTTTTGTTGGTTTGACATCTGTCAATAATACTCAGTACACATTTGATTTGATTTGCATCAAAATCGTTGTGTTTTACAGCGATAACCTTGTCGAATCTGAGCCAAATAAGCATTTTTTGTCACAGTAACCCTACCTTAACCCTACAAAAATGGGATTGCGGTACGAAATGGATACGACATTCGTGTTCAGCACCTCAAATAACCCTTCTGCACAAAGTTTCGCCCAAAAAATATTCTTGAAAATTTTGGGGCCCCAAAGTAGGATAGTGCCTTTTTGGCATATGTCACAAAAGCCGTCAAGGAAACGCTTGAAGCACTTCGGTGGGATGTGCTACCTCATGCGGCTTATTCATCAGACCATGCCCCGTCACAATACCATTTGTTTCGGTCGATGTCCCACAGGCTTTCCGCGCAGCGCTTCCAATCTTTTGAAGATGTCGAAAAATGGGTGGAGGAGTGGATCGAGTCGGAAGAAAAGGCTTTCTACCGCTGCGGCGTCCGTCTTCTCCCAGAAAGATGGGGGAAGGTTATAGCCAACGATGGGCAGAACTTTGGTTGATGTATTTGCTTTGTTTCGTTTTCAATGAAGACCCAATTTTGCTTAAAAAGGGGCGGAAACTTTTTCACATACCTAATATTAACAGAAGCAGGGTCAAAATGAAATAAAGCAAAACTAACACAGCACTACAAGACTAAAATTGCAAAAAGAGAGTGGATAACCAACACATACAAGAATTTGCTGAGTCAGCAGTTCTGCAATATTTGTAAGGAAGCGCGTTTTGTTTGAGATGGACCTTTTTTTCCTACATTACTGGGGTTAACTAGTCAAAATATCTTAATTACTCAACTCTAGGACGTCAGCTGCTACCACAATATTCTAAACTTTGACTTTTTCATACTATAATTGAGCTTGATGAAACTTTAAAACCTTTACATTTTTGTGATTCTACGAGCTTAACGGATTACCCAAGAGCTGATGACTACCCAACCCTACCATCTGACCTGAACTCCTGGAATATCAGAAGTCTTAAGAAATTATCATTGTATCTCACCAGGGATCATGGACAAAGTCGAGATATCATAAAAGAAAGCTCAAATTTGTGCACATGCGCTTATCGCATGTAAACAAATAAATAAATAAATAAAATGAACAAATGAAGCAAAAAATACGGTAGGCTGGTATTACCTTCAGTGTGTACTCGATAGTTGTAAATTGCGGGTATAGCTCCGGTGGACGGTTATCTTCGGCAATCGCCGCATAGTGTGCAGGGAAAGGATTCCTCTGATTACAGAAAGGGCAAACCCAGGTCTTCGCGCGAAAGTCCACATAGCTGAAAAAAAGAACTATTCAAAAAATCAACATGTAGAACTATGGTGCTATTGCAGTTTCGGCCCCATACGCTCATACAAGAGTATTAAATGAATTTGAACAATTTATCAAAGAGCATTAAACGCAATGGAAGAGACCCAGAACAACGCATTCACACTTAAAAATGAATGAATGTGGGATGAAAATGGAGTGGGGGGACACTCCTGTGAAGCCTAAGCCTAAGTCTTAGGATCAGGCTTAGGCTAGTGCTTTTGTTTAGGCTTACAAGGTGAAGCCTATGACCTTTTATAAGGTGCCCCCCCCCCCCCCCAACCCCCTTTTCGCCGCCGTAGGGCCTGCAGAGGCTGAAGTGGGGCACTCTATTTTTCATATTGCAGTGAAACCCATAGATATTGGTAAACTTGTAAAGAATAAAAGAGTGGAATACTCGAGACAGACTCGATTCAAGTTATGTAGAGCTAATGAAAGAAAGGTAAACATTAGTATACAGAAAAAGAGCAGATAAAAGTATGATTGCCAACATAATAACCAGATTGATGCAATAATGGAAAGATTTTAAAAACATCGGAACTAATGCAACAGGTCTAGAGGGATTAACCTATGGCTATCATGTATGACCTGCTTGTTACGTTTAGAGGTAACCCTTACGGAAATTTTCACATCTCACGATGATTTGCGAAACATTTGCTTGGGGAGGGCCACGAGCGCGGCTAGTTGGAGCTTCCACAACTAATCGTCGTCTCTTAAGGTAGATACGAGGATCAAAGCCTAGCGCCATTCCGAGCGCTGTGTCATCTGCTCAGTAAAGCGTATACTTACACCCTGGAGAAAAAAGCAAGCCAAGTCAAGTCGTCAAATTGGCGATACGGTAATTTTCAATTTGAGGTTGTCTCGTAATAATGAGCTGCGTGCAGGCTAATTCAGTCAGGCATCACCTTTGATTCTAAAAATTGTCCGAAGCGTGTGAGCTGACATGTCACTGGCTCTTACGGTACAAGTAACACATGGGCCTGGATGCATCATTGGGAGGGTAAATGTGTCGACGCCCTTGTTAACAGTGGGTAAACTTGCGCGATGTTAACACGTCTTCCCTCGGTAATCTCGACATGCATGCATGCAGCCTATGATTCAGAGCAATTTCCCTAACAGTCACACACTTCCGTCACAGCTCACTTTAACTCGGAAATGAAAATCTCCGCGAGCTTTCGGCTAATACAAAAGACCTATTAGATACTTGAAAATTTTTGAGAAACATCGAAGTAGCTCACCATAGTGGATTGAGGATAGCTTTGCAGCTAGCTTTCTGACATAAAACAGGATCATATTCAAGAGGAGGCTGCTGCGGTTGGTCGGATGGCCTCTCCTAAAACAGATAAGACATCCCCAAAAACAAGGCAGGGTCCCATAAATTCAAAAAAGAAAATTAGAAGGAAAATCGCGGTTAACAAGTTTTGAAGGGAGTTACCAACCTTTAGAGGAGTGAAGAAGCAAGCTACGGGCACAACAAGCCTCTGCGCATCCACTCTACTATGCGGCCATAAGTTCCATGTGAATTGAACGCCATCAACAGATTGCTGTGTCGCCAAATATTCCTCCCAAGTGGCCATGGGGCGACTGAAAAAGGGCACTTTATGAATCAGAGAAAATGAAAGGATGAATGGTGAACTCGATTACATAAATTAGAACAAAAATGAAGGTGTTCAGAAGATTCAGAGAGAAAAAAACGGTCCGCATTACAAAAAAATAACGCTTGGAGGCTTCAATTACTACACTGCTATGAAATTGTAGGAACACCCACGTTTTTACCAATTTAAGCACTTGAGAAAGGATGACATGGTTCTTTTGCTTTTGGATAAGGTTCATTTCTTACATCCTCAAGAAGAAAGAAGTTACACAAGAAACAAGAGCAAATTTTGGAATGAAGATGTAACTTTATAACAAATTGAACTGGAGAACTTCGAATACAAGACAAAATAGCTCCAAGCACAGCAAACAAGGGTAAATTAAACCTTGCAAACATTAAAACATGCGCAAGAGATGGACCACGTAAGCGAACCTGCGTTCATCGTGGACGCGGGGAAAAGTTACCGCGCGCGGAAACTGCCGCGACGTAGAACAACTCCCACCTTAGACCTCCTAACGGAGGGCATTCAAAGCCAATTCCTCTTCAGATGTCGGGAATCTTATAATTCAAAGGAGCAGGCTATAAAACAGCTGGCTTATAAAAATGTAACAAAGAAGACGGCTCTTCACAAAAGTGGAGGCGTTAAGCTGGACGAGTTTCCTCAACAACGCAGGCGCACGGTTCCGATGAACTAAACGACAAGCGAAAAAATTGTACTGGTGTTTAGCCCTGTCAAAGATATTCTGCAGCTGAAGTGTGGCTTCCTCATATTAAGTGCTTACTGAAATCGAATACGATCCGCTTCCTTGGAAGTAGTAGCTGTAGAGAAGTCAGAGAAACAAGAACGTCAAAAGTGTGTGGCATTGGAGAAAGTAGTAGAAAAATGCAGGAAATCTCGAGAAAGCGGAAGAAAAATGCAGGTAAGATGCAGAGATACTCAGTGATCGTCGCTTCTGGAACATATTACAGGAGCAGGCGACGCACCAGTATTCACAGAAGAAAATTTTCTTATTTTTCGTATTCGAGAATTTTTGAAAACTGGCCACCGCTACTAATTTCAATGTTGTTTTGTCACCAACCACGAAGAGGATGGATCACATATGTACATAGTTCGTTTCAAAAACGACGATAGTTGGGTATTTGCGCATGTGATCAGCATTTCTCGCCTGCTTCTACGAAGACGGCACTATTCCTCGTGTTTTCTCTTCCTTTAACTTATCTTCACAACTATGTTTCGTGGCAAAACACACTAGGTATCCTCTTAGAAGTACTAAGAACACAGCAAGACACTACGAATGCCCTATTGGAGCATATGGTGGAACTAAAGGCTGTCAAGAATAAGTTGAGCACACGTGTTGGTACAAATCCCAAACGTAGATCCCAGTTTGTTCTTGGAGTGAACAGAGAAGTAATTTGTATGAATGTATGCTTCATCGTCTTCGGTTTTCATGGAAAAGTTTGGGGACATACGAAAATGGTGGTCAAAAATTTAGAAAAAAAAACCCCAGTCGGTAGCATACAAGGAGGATAACCCTTTTTCCCTTCGGATGTACATATACGTCCAGTACATATTCTTGTTTAATGAATCAATTTGAATCCTTTCGTAATAACTAGCTCTACGATACAAATTATTTTGATTTGTAGTGCTTCGTAGGAACACAAACTGCTCAATCAGAGCTCGACCTTCTCATGAAAAATTTCCGTTATGACTGCCGACAATTGACGTTGCCTATTATAGTCAAAGTGCAATTTAACATAGTGGAAACCTGTTCTCTATTTACCAAAGCTCAAAAATGCGGGATAATACGCTGTAATTCAGTACTTTCTGTCTTTCAGTACCGTAAAGGTCGCGATAATCGCACCAATAACGCCATGACTTCCGAAAACCCTTCGGGACTGACCTGTTCAGGATTGTTCTACTTTCGTTTTTTGGCAGAACGCATTTTAACAACTGATTTTGCGCAGATCACACTTATTATCACTCAATGTCACCTCCTGTTTCCTCTCCCTGTCTACCCTCCTCTGCCTCACCTACATCACGCAGACAAACTGACGGAAATTCCGCAGAAGGATACCGGAAATTCCGCAGCAGAACAGCAGAAAAACCGACTGGTTACCTGCGGAAAATCCGGTGTTCTGCTGCGGAATTTCCGGCACTTTGTCTGAGTCAGCTTACCCTGATTACGATAGGATGTAACGCTGGGGTGGAATTGCTTAGAGCCTAGAAATTATCCAAGCTGTAATGCATTTTTGAATGTGTTATATATAAGGCAACCCTTTCTTCTTATCTTCTTTCAATTGCTCGCTATTTTCCACATTTTCTTGTGTTTCTCACCACTATGGTAGTTCTTCCCTAGTGGGATTTAGGAATGTTCCTGGGAGTAGTGATCTATCCACAGTTCTGAAAGCAAGTGTTTTCTTGGTAAACAAAGAACGTGCTTCTTCAGTGCGAATCCACCCGGTTAATTGAGGTATGTGACCGTCTGCGAACACTTACCCCTGCACGCGCATAGTCAAGCCGTTTTGCCTTTTTAAGCTTGGGAAGAAAAAGCCGAACGAGATTCAAAAGGTGCCTTAAGTCACCCTCTTACTTTATTAGTCATTCAAAGTCAAGGATGACCTGTTTTTCCTAAGAAAGACCGGTGACAGCACTGCTTTACCGGGGCCTGACGCGCTTGGGTGGTAAGTGTCCGATAATCGTAAGTGACATTTTCGCGGAAAACTCGTCCACTGCGGGATGCTTGGAGTTTCCCAGGAACATTCATGAACCACGCGACTGGTTATTGTTTTGAGAGGCCCGGTACCTCCTTCAATATGCAGAGTAATCTATTGTGTCAGATGAAATTCTGGAGAACCTGCTTAACATTTTGATAACGCGTCCTTTGAAAAACTTATATTGTGTACTCTGATAACCCAGATTCACTAGCGCTGCCCCTGTCACCAGTACCTTGTTCCTCTGATTACCTGCGCATCCAGAGATTTTATGGATATCACCGTTCTCATCTTCGTACGGTCCTCTGGTGTAAAGTCTGTCCGAGAGGACAGGATCAGGGTCACCCGAGTCTCCCATGGATGGGTCATCTTTGTTCTAGGTACGCTTCAGAATCGAACAATGATATTGAGAACCATTGTCACAGTTGTACTCTTGCTTCCACTGGCTTCTGCAATAGAACTGGGAAATATTCCACCACAACAGAGAGGTCAGCTAGCATTTCTACCCGAGAAGAAGGTCCTTCAATCAAAAACCATCTGTCTGCAGAGCTCATTCCCGGCGAGCTGAGAGACTTCATTACTGATCTTTCTACCGACGACATAGTTGTCCTCGTAGAACTCTACAAAAATTCCTCCATGTATAGTAGCGAACAAAAGGTAATGTTCTCACGGTTTTCTAACCTGAGCTTACAAAGAGTTTAGTTCTGAAAATAAGAATCTGTATATATAAAAGTGAAAGTTTGTAAGTACATATGTGTGCATGTATCAGTGGCGGACGCAGAAAGTGGGCGGGAAACTTTCTACATAGGATCCTCGCTATGCGCAAACCCTGTGTACCTGTTTCCCAGTATATTCGACCGTTTGGCCTAGAATTCTCGTTTGTGAAAATTTTTGTTTGTAACAAAACTATGTATCCACTCCAAAACTGTGGATAACAAACGTCCGAAGAGTCCGATTAAGAGGGGCCCAGTCCCCTCCGCTTCAGAGAGTACGATTTCCTTTTACTGAA